>PVKE010024275.1:0-23940 GCA_004027555.1 Craseonycteris thonglongyai | reverse complement strand
AAGATTGAATCCCGGCCCTGGCCCATGTGGACCCATGTGCTGAACTGGAGAGTGCCCCCAGTTCAGTTCTCACTGGGGCAAGAACCCGGCCCAGTTCCTGCCCTGTGCAGCCCCACGCCCACCTGTGGAATGAAACTATGTGGAAAAACCAATGATGTGCAACTATGGAGACTGTTCTGGGCCCTCCCCCTTCTCTCTGTCTTTGTCTCTGTATCTCTCTCTCTCTCTGTCAAAAACAATAAAAATAAATCTTTAAAAAAAAAACCTAAGAGAGGTTTGGTGATTTCCCAGAGAAACCCAGTGGCTGATGTCATGTTTCTCATCACTAAAAAGCCTTTTTCCAGGCTGATCCCATTTGTCTCCCAGGGGCTGGAGATGATCCCATTTGTCTCCCAGGGGCTAGCTCCCATAGCTCAGGAGATGGATGAGTGTGGGCAGAAGACAGAGGTGAAGAGTCTCTGGGCATTATCTTAGAGAACACTGTTGTGGAAAAGCTGAGGATGAACTCACAACCTGTGCAGCCTGTTTAAAAGCAATACATCCTGCCAAGGCTGTGCATTTAAAAAACAAAATGATAAACACATAAAACCACCACCCTCTCTTTTTGACCCAATCAACTGTCTGGATATGAAAAATAATTGGATAATACATGCACTAAAAGTTTTTAAGAGTTTACCCGCAATCTTGGAAGCTGTCAACTAAATGGAAATTAAGGAAATCCTGCTTTAACCAAATTTTATTTTGTAAATACAGAGCACACTCCTGGGTTGGGGTAGTTAGTGCCTTAGAGCAGAGATGGAAATCGGAAAACTGGGTTCTTAAGGTCTGTGCTACAACCATTTAGCTCTATGACCCTGGGCAAGGCAAAGAAAATCCTACATCATTCTCCGCCTGTAAAAATATTATTTATAAGGTTCAAGTGTCCATGCAGTGAAATTTGGAGACTCAGGGCTCCAGTAAATGAGGTTATGCGTGGAAAGACTCGGTCCCGAGGGTGGTACACAACAGGTGCACCTTAAGGTACCCTATGATATAGGTGGAGGGCACAGCATCCTAGGACTTCAGAACTGGGTGGAGCCTGAGAGGTTATTCCATCTCCTTTACTTGTCTTTGCTTGTCTCCACTATGAGCCATTGTGCATTGATTTTACAGATTAAACTCTCATAAAACAATCTATTTCCTGCACTTTCACGCCATTGGAGGTGGGTGTGACCCTCATTGGAGCTCCCAAGCTCAAACATATGTGTTTACTGTGCTCACTTACAACGTGGCAGATAAATTGTCTGTTTAGTTGTTAGTCTCCCCTTGACCAAGGATTCCTTGACATGCAGGGCCTCTCATGTTTGCACTCTATATTCCCAGGACCTAGCACAAAGTCTGATGCAAAACAGACATTGTCAATGGAAACATAAAGGAAGATGTAGTCCAGTCCATCTGATTTTAGACTTATCTGAAGACAGTAAGTTAGCAGAAGAGTGGCATCCTCATGGAGCCTAGACCATGATAGGACATCAAAGGACATCTCGCACTGCAAGGGTGATCAGCATTGCTAGTCTGCAGTTTCTCAGGATGGTCACAGAAGCTCAGTCTCTGATGGGTGCTCTGCCTGTTGTCCTGCATCTTTGTGTCCTTAAAGCTCTAGCCCTGGCTTCTCCCCAAGTCAGAGGCTGCATTTGCAGGCTACCCTTCTCAGTCTCTGAGTCAGCGGGCTTCTGTCAGGGTTTGACCAATGAGAGACGAATGATTGGAAGGTGGGAGAAAGACACAGCCAGGGCATTGATCCCGTCTCTTGCTCTCAGACAGTTACTATGACAGTGGCTTTGTCTTCTCCATGACACCAGATGCTGCCTGCTATGGGCCCACCAGGCAGCCCTCCAGCTGCCCCCAGGGTGGGGGTGACAGTAGCTGTCTGCTGCAGTGTGGGAGTTTATCTGCCCTCTACATAGCCAAGTTCCTTTGTTACATTCCCTCTATTCTAAATACTGAGAAAAATTTATTTTCCTGGATTGACTCTGATGGACACATGCACCATTCTAGCAAGAAATTAATCCAGCAATATGTATGGAACACATTTTATACCACTTACTGTGCTAGGTACTGAGTATACAAAAATAAATATTGTCCCTGTCCTGGGGGAGATGCTCTGATTAGGAGGCAGACAAGCAAGCATCTATGAGACAGTGAGACAAGTTTAGTAGTAAAGTTCACAGTGGTACATGAGCCTGGGGGGAGAAGTAACTAACTCAGGGAGGGGAGCAGTAAGAGGAGAGGGTTTTAAAGAATAGATCATTTAATATAGTGTGAAGATACTATATAGGCTCTGGAACCTGCTAGATTCAAATCCTGCCTCCAACGTTTATTATCTATATGACCAGAAATAAGTGGAGTATTTTTTTCTGTTTGTTAGTTTGTTTTTTAAACCTCATTATGTCTCAGTGTTCTTATCGGTCAAATGTGAATAATAGCACAAATGTAATAAAGAAACAAAAAACTCATGGACACAGTCAGTGGTTTGGTGGTTGCCTGGGAGTAAGGGTGGGGAGTTGAGGGGGGAGGGCTGGGGGGCATGGGGAGGGGGCATCAAATGTAAAAATAAATAAATAAAGAAAGAATGATTAAAAAAAAAAAGAAAAATGCAGGTGAGAATAAATCATAACATAAGACAAGTGATCTAAATCTTACATTGTTTGATTTCAAATGTTTAAATCCCTTCTACTCTACAGTAAAATAAAAATTTAAGTATTAGAGGCCAGGACCTATATTTTCTTTCAAATGAATACATATCATATTTAAACATGAATTCTGCCTTAATAGTGAATGTATTTTCAACAAAATTATGGGCAGTTTCTTAGATTTTTTTTAAATTAAAATTTATTTAAAAAAATGTGAATAATTGTAGCTACATCATAGTCTTATGTGAAGATTCAGTGACATAAAGCATTTAATTCTGTGCCTAGCTCATGACAAGCCCTAATAACGATTAGCTATTGTCATGATTATTATTGCTTGAAGAGCAAGGGAAATATAGGTATTCGGCTTCCAATACAGTACCTGGCACACAGTAGGTGTTCAACAGGTATTGGCTGACTCAATGAATGAATTGGCTAAATAAAAGATGAATAAATAAGTTTACCAAGCAAATGATGAAGGATGGGAAGAAGGCCATTCCAGGTGAAAGCATGGTGGTTGGAACACCACAATCTGATTGGTTTGGATACACGTGTCAATCTCTTATGAGGTTGATACCTGTGAACTTTTCCCCCAGAATTTCCATCTCGGTGGAATGACCAAATCAAGCTCCTGGCCTGAAAAGTTGAGCTATCTCCTTCCCCTTCCTAAAGGTTCTTCTTTTCAAAGTCAGAAGAAACATTCAAGGAAAGCAGTCCTGGATGGGATTTGTGGTGAGACTAGGGTTGCCAGACGTAGCGAATAAAAATACTCTACATTGAGTTACATGCTGGATAATTTCAGATAAACAACAAATTATATCTAGATGTTAAGACAGTTGTTTTAAAGTCTGTGCCATGCACACAGAGCTCGTGACCCATCAGCATTTTTTCTAAAAGGATAAATTGGCCCTTAATATGATCCATGATCCATTACCCTTGTTTTAGTTTCCCCCTTAAGGACCATGGAAAGCATCACTCTCTAACGCAACATTGACACAGTTCAGGAGCCCTTACAGCAAGTGGCCTAAAAGCTTGCCAGGTCCTGGTCAATGCCCCATCCCTCCAAAAGGCTCCTCTAGTCCTGCCTACGGCTGCAGTGGTTACTCCCTGTTATGAACTCACAGAGCAGTTCCTGTTTTTAATTATAGTTGACACTTGGATATACTATAATACCTTGAATTGTTAGTTATCTTTTTTTTTTATAAGCCTTTTATTTCCAGCTAGATTACAAGGGAATAAAAACCAAATGTTCTTGTATCTTTTGAGCCCCACACACAGCAGGTGCTCAATATATTGTTACTTATAAACCAGTAAAATGAACATTTCCATTAGATGTTGCCAGCCATCGAGAGGTGTGTTGCCTAATGGACTTTGGAATTAAACTAAGTCTGAATTCCAATTCCTCCCCCGTATTTAATATTGAACTTTGGGGCAACTGACCTCACATCCCTTCTTTATAAAATGTGTATAATACTAATTGACCTCAGGATTATTATTCAGATTAAATTGATAAACTTTAAACTAATTAGCACCTGGGAAACATTTCCCACTGGAAGTTATAGTTATGCTGATGGAAATTAATAAGATTTAGGGGACTGGGTCATAATATCTTGACCACCACTTCATTCCCAAACCTCAACTGTAGGAAGTAGAAACCAGATTTGATAAGGCATTTTAAATTAGCCGTTTTATTGAGCTGATTTAATATTTATAGAAAACCAACCTACAATAGAAACCGGCCTGTCGCTAATGAAGGGTTCATGGTCATTTAATGAATAACCCATCACCATAAAATAGGTGGGGAGAGGTATGCCAGGAGGCAGGCTGCAAACAAGTCCCTATGAGTCACTTGTTTGTCACTGCTCCCCCTCATCCATCTCCCTCCTTACAGCACAAGACTTTTGAGTGATTGAAGTTAGTTTGGGCAAGGATTCCAGACAGGGAAAAGCAAATACATAAGTCAGAGGTCAAGGAAGAAGAACAAACCACAGTGGGGGAAGAAATGCCGAGCTGATAATTGAGAGATAATGGATGTGGGGTGGGTTTCAGCAGGGTAAGAACAGGGGGAGTCAGACACCCCAAGCATTCTCAGGCCCAGGGTTATGCCTCTTAAAAGAAGACTGTGAATAATGGGTTTCTAAATATTTGGGCCACCTAGCCTGGAATTTTGGAAAAATGGCACTGTTGAGTAAAGCCATTAACGAATTAATTGCTTTCCTGTCACTTCCTTCACTGGCAGGACCTTCTGTTTCTGTCTCATTAGTAGCAACTGGAAGGAGTAAATTTGCAGACAAGCATCTGTGTGCAGTGGGCCACTTGATGGAATTTTTATCATGCAAAAATGGCCCCAGATGATTCATTGAAAGATTGCCAGGCATCTCTGGAATCTCATTTAACCTCAGTTAAGCACACAGAAGTTTCATTTTAGGGTAGAGTCAAGGTGAAGAATTTATAAAAAAATAAACCATATTGATTTCTTTACTTTTGCAAATATTTGAATTTTGTAATAAGCATCCATTTCCAGCTTGCTCTCAAACAGGCAGCTGAAAGTCTGTGATGTAGTGGGCCAAGGAAAGGTTTTGAGGTTAGATTTTTGATTGGACACTTAGCTCTGCTATTTACTAGAGATTTATTAGGGTTTATGATTTAATCCCTCCATGCTTTGTTTATTTCATCGGCAAAATGGATATATAATCATCCTCATCCCACAGGTTGTGTGGATTAAACCAAATAATTAAGCTACTAGACCTGGCCTTAGGAGAACCTTGGAGTTGAAATACCCTTTTTCTTTTCTCTTTCTGCTCTTATTTTAACCCCCTCCAACCCTGCCCCACCTTTTTGTTTGTTTGTTTGTTTGTTTGGAACAGCCTTTGCTAAACTTATGAATACTGCAGGAGACCTACAGGAGAAGAGGGAGTGAGCCACGTGGCTGGCTACCTGAGGGAAGGTGTTCCAACCATAAAAATCTATCAAGTGCGAAGACCATGCAGTAGATGTGTACTTGAACAGTTCAGGGAATCTCAGGGAAGCCAGGGTGGCTAAAGTAGAGTCACGCCAAGGGACAATGACAGGAGAAAAGGTCAAAGAGATACACGGGAAAGACTGTGTAATTGTTTAGGACCTTGAGGGCCATTAAGAGGACTTGAGCTTTTACACTAACTGTGTTGGAAAGCCAATAGATGATTCGCAGCTGAGAGTGATGTCTTCGGCTTTGTTTTAAAAGGATTACTCTGGTTGCTATGCTGAAAATACACTATGAGACATGTGTGAAGTCATCGTGTGGTATACCTTAAACTGACATATATGTCTATCACATTTCAATACAGTGGAAAGAACAGAAAGAAAAAGGGAAAGAAAATGCATTATGGGGTAGGGATGTGAAATGAGCAGAAGGGGCACCTGGGCAGAAGAGAGAACATCAATTAGGATCCCAGTAGAAAATCCAGGCTGGAGACCATGGCAGGTCAGAGCCAGTCAGTAGCAGTGTGGGTGGTAAGAAGTAGTCAGATGTGGATGTATTTGGAATAGGCTGAGCAAATGTACCATTTTAAACAGCACAGAATACAACAGTACTGTCCTGTTTCACACAGTATGTCTGGTCAGCCTACAGACACCTTGAATTTAGTCCAGTGAGACTAGGCTGACCATACATACCATTTGAAACAGGACAATACTGTCCTTTTCTGTCCCATTTAAAATGGGATGTCAGGATAGCTCAGCGGTTGAGTGCTTTTCTTGCAGTCGAGAGGTCCAGGGTTCGATAATTGGCCCCAGCCCATGCAAACCCACATGCTGAACTGCGGTACAACTGGTAACTGCTGGGATGGCTTGATGGTGAAGGTTCTAGCCTCTCACGTAGGCCCCCGGTTCAATTCCCACCTCGCAAGACCCTCCATCCACCTATGTGGAATAGAGTCATGTCTCAACTAATGCTATACAAATACGGAGAGTGCTTTGCGCCCTCCCCCTTTTTCTCTCTCTCTTTCTCACCTTCTCTCAAACAAACAAAAAAACGAAAAACAAATAAATCTTAAAATGGTACATCTGTTCAGCCTAACTTGGAAGGTAGCAATTTAGGCTTTGCTGGTGGATTCAATGTGTAATGGGAGAGACTTCTTTAAAAATTTTGGTCTGAGAAATTGGAAGATAGTGAGACTATTTGCCATTAAAGAGCCAGTCCAAGGGAAATACCAGAAGTTTAAGTTTTGCCTTGTAAATTTTGAGATGCTATATAAACATCCAACAGCAGACAATTGAATATATAAGCTTGGAGTTCAGTTGAGATACAGACTATACAGAGAAAAGGGAATATGGCTGGATGAGCATGTAGAATTGTAAGATTTGAGTTTGAGTTTTTTATTTGTTTGTTTGTTTTTAAGATGGGAGAAATCATTGATGAGAATAATCCAAGAGAATGGGGAAATGTAATAATACCTGAGAAGGGACAATTGCTGGGGTAATGTATATCAGTAGGTGATTAAGAATCCTATACACAAATGGGACCATTGGTATAGCTGGTCCATCCCTAGTAACAGAAAGTGGCAAAGTATATATAAATGTACGTTGAGAGGTCCATGTCGTGGTATGAGTTTGAGGAATTGTCTTCTGATTGCATCTGTTTTCTTGGTGAAATAGGAAGCAAAGTCAGTGTGAAGGTGATGATGAAAGGTTGAAAGTTTCAGGAGAGTGAGAAAACTATGAAATTGACTAAGGGAGTAGAAGAATGAATGGGTTTGGGATTGCCAAGTGAATGAATTTAGAATTGTTATGTAGAATTAAGGGCTGATGAGATTGAAGGTCATGGAACTGAGACCAACCATTTTCATCTGCACATATATGTGCAGAGCTCCATTTAACCAAGACTGGAGTTTTGCTAGTTCAGTATTAGGAAGAGAGAGAAGAGCAGAAGTGCTGAGCGTTTATGCAAATAACTGATTATAATAATAGCCCATGTACATTAAGATGGGTAAGTAAAAGGGATGCGGGATGGCTCAGCAGTTGAGTGCTTACCTTGAAGCCCCAGGGTCCAAGGATTGATTCCAAGTCCCAGCCCATGTGGACCCATATGCTGAACTGGGGTGTGCTTCCTATGGTGGAGGCCCCCATTTTGGTTCCCACCAGGATAAGCTTCCCATGTGGGAGGCCCCCCGCTCAGCTCCCTCCCCCGGCCTGCCTCCCCTGGGAGAGGCTTTGGGTTTCAGGGGCATGTCTCCCATGCCAGAGGCTCCCTGCCAGGTGGACACGGGCCCTGTGCAGCCCCTTGGGGCCCATGCTCACCTGTGCAAAATGAAACGCCATAGAAAACTGATGATGTACAACTATGGAGACTGCTCTGGGCCCTCCCCCTTCCCTCTGTTTCTCTCACTCTCTGTCAAAACAATAAAATAAATCTTTTTAAAAAATGGGTAAGTGGGGAAGCCGGGATCGCTCAGTGGGTTAAGTGCTCACTTTGCAGCGCTGGGGACCGAGGATCGAATCCCGGCCCCGGACTGTGCGGAACCATATGCTGAACTGGAAGCTCCCCCAGTTTAGTTCTCTCTCTGTCTCTGTATCTCTCTCTCTCTGTCAAAATAAATAAATAAATAAATAAATATTAAAAAAAAAAGAAACCAAATGTTTAAAAAAAAAAAATGGGTAAGTAAGGAAGCAAGCATATGGGTGTAAAACAGTGAAAGAGATCTAGGACCAATGAATGGTGATAAGTCTAATAATAAAAAAAATATTTATGGAGTCAGAGTATTAGAAAAGAGAGGAGGGGGAAATACAAATCAAAGCCACAATAAAATATCATTCCATACCCACCAGCATGGCTATAATAAAAGAGACAGATAAGAACAAGTGTTGAGGAGGATGTAGAGAAATTGAAACCCTCATTCGCAGCTGGTGGGATCATAATGATGCAGTGGCTCTGGAAAACAGTCTGGCAGTTCCTCAAAATGTTAAACATATGAGTAGAGTTATTCTGTGACCCAGCAATTTCAGTCCTAGGTATAGACACAAGAGAAATGAAAGTATACATCACTTAAAATGTCATACGTGACTGTTTCTTACGACATTACTCGTAATAACCAAAAAGTGGAAACAACCCAAATGTCCAGCAACTGATGAGTGGATAAGCAAAATATATCCATCCACTAGAACGTTCTTTAACAATAAAAAGGAATGAAACTCTGATTCATCTACAGCTTGGATGCCTTGAAAACATTATGATAAGTGAAAAAACTAGTCACAAAAGGCCACATATTGCATGATCTGAAATATTTAGAGTAGACAAATATGGACACAGAAAGTAGATTGGTGGTTGCCTAGGAATGGGAGCAATGGAATTGCCTAGGATTGGAAGAGGTGGTAAAGGCTAATATGTGAAGTTAATTTGGGGGTGGGGAAGGTGATAAAATATATTAAAGTTGATGATGGTAATGGTTGTGCAACTCTGTGAATACACTAAAACCATTAAATTGTATATTTTAAAAGGGTGAATTTTAGGTATAAAGCTGTTACCAAACAAACAAGACAGTGGTTGGAGGATGGAGTGTTTGAGGTTGGGGTTATGAAAGGTTTGCATGTTGGTAGTGACAAGGGATAGTGTCTGACCGTGGAAGCGAATCCCTGACATGACTTGGAGGAGGGAGTCAAGGAAGACAGAGGCCCAAGTACTGGAGGCTAAATCTACGAACTTATGAGCATCGAGGGTGGTGGCAGGAGTAATGTTGGTGAGAGGTCCGACAGTGAGCCAGGGTAGAGGTCTCGAGGGCATGAGGAGTGGCCTAAGGGTTTGTGAATGCCCACGACAAGGAAGCCTCGTAGCAGGTGGGCCTCTGATAGCAGGCAGTGCAAAGCTCAGGTGGGGTTAGGGAGACTGTCCTGGAATTTGGGTATTTATAAAGGACAAAAGTCCTTAAGAACAAAGGGCCTATTGTGCTTTTCGTTCCTTCATTTCTTTATTCATACAATGCACACGTATTCTTTTCCTGGCCCCTGTAGCTACTCATTTGGCCCTCTCTGAGCATGCAGCCGAGTGTGGTAGAATTGACTCTTGATCTCCTTTCAAAGAGTTTCCCCACTAGTAGAGGTCTATACTGATTGTATGTAACCGTTTCTTGATTGCTGTCATCACAGTGGCTGTCTCTGTTGTTTAGTGACACAAATAGTGAATGGCTTGTTTTTTTGAAGGGGTGGGGTGCTGCCTGTTGTACACTTGGGTGGGGGTGTGTGTGATGTGCTTGGGCACTGGACAGATCTGGGTTTGGATTTTGGTTCTGCTATTCATAACTTTGTGACCTTGGGCAACTTAATCTCCTAAGTCTTCGTTTTGTTGTCGACAAAATCCCTACCTCATAAGTGTTGGTGAGAATTAAATAATATTATGTGTATAAAGCTCTTAGGAGATAGTAGGCACATCAGATGTTCTATTTTTCTCCCTCTTATTTTTTTCTTCCTTCCTCTTCATGATGATGTTGCTTCTACTATTTTATTTCCAGCTTCTAGTGGCTTCAGTGTCTGACTTCTCACCAAAAGCCTTCTAGGGTTGCTTGAAATTATCAAGCTGACTTCCAGATTGGTGTAGAGTCACTCTCTCAGTTTACTTTTAGAGTACCATGTTATGCTTCTCAATGTGTTTTATAAACTTTTTCTAATCTTAACCTTTAAAATACCCTGTGAGGTATATAACAGAGGATATTAGTATTCCTAATTTTTGGATAAGAATAGAAGATACTGAGAATAACTCACATTTACTGAGTAGTTACTAAATGGCATTTTTCTAAACACTTTTCAGGCATTAACTTAATCCTCACAATAATCCTGGGAAGGTTATTATCCTTATCTCACAGAAAGGTACACAGGCACAGAGAGGTCAAATAACTTGTTGGAGGTCACATAGCTTCTAAGCGTGGAGGCTGGATTTGAATCCAGGCATTTTCATTCTAAAGCTTAACCACCATATGGCTCTGATAGAAGGAAAGTAAACAAATCATTTATTCAGAACTCCTGAATGAAAAAAATCCTTTTGACGCTTACTGCTCAAGTAGCTTTCTTGCCTCTGAAATGTCAAGAAGTTGGAAATGCTAGTCGTTCACTAAGGTGACTAATGGAATACCATTGTTATCTTAACAGGAGGGGAGCTGAGCCTATGTGAGTTTTCTTACCTGGTTTCCTACTCGCGCAGCCACTACTGAGAATTCTTTTTTGCAAAGACAAGGAAGGCAGTCCCTTTAAGATAATAGCAATAAGAATATCTATCCCTGTCACATTACATTTATGCTGTTGCAAGCCAAAGCTTTCTCAATATTATACATCTAAAAACATAGGGGAACCTTTGGAAAACTTTAGGAAACAAATACAGTTGAACCTTGAACAATGCGGGGCTTAGGGGAGCAGGTTTCTTTGCAATTGAAAATTTGTGTAATGACTTTTGACTCCCTCAAAATTTCTTGGTATCCATGGGGGATTAGTTCCCATCCCTGCAGATACCCAAATCCAAGGGTGCTCAAGTTCCTTATTTAAAATGGCACAGATCAATGAATACAGTCAGCCCCCCACATCCACGGATAGAAAACAGTACAGGTATTATTGAAAAAAATCTGCATACAAGTAGACCTGCACAGTTCAAAGCTGTGTTGTTCAAGGATCAACTGTAGTTCATGAAGTTAAAATGACTTTCATAATGATTCTTTGGCTAAAGTGAACTTTTTCTTAGGAAGGAGAAGACTATGTGGCCTAAGACTGAACCATTGGGTACTCATGAAACTCATCTTAAAACAGAGCTACTAGCGTGTCTATTGTAAATGCTAGAAATCTGAAAGCTAAGGCATTTTTTTAAGAGCAGGGTATCAAACATTCAGAATATCTAGTGATTTGTCATTTTTCTTATTGTCACTGATTTTAATTTTATTTATTTATTTTGTTTGTTTTAAAATTTTATTATTTTTTTGTATGAGAGAAGGTGAGAGAGAGAAGAAGGGAGGACCCAGAGCAGTCTCCATAGTTGCACATCATTAGTTGTGATGTTGTTTCATTCCACTCAGGGAGATGTGGGGCCACACAGGATGGAAACAGAAACGGGGCCTCCTCCATGGGAGGTGAGAACCTTCACCACCGAGCCATCCTGGCGGGTACCAGGTGCGCTGCAGGTCAGCACATGGGGTTTTCATAGGCTACACCTGGGAATCAAACCCCGACCCCGCAATTGTGAGGCAAGCGCTCAACTGCTGAGCTATTCCAGCGTCCCCTGAGTTTAGTTTTTGATCATTAGAGTTTCTCCCAGACCAGGAGTAGGGGGAAAAAAGACAAGATAAAACTAAAGCCTGATCATTGTAGTATGTCACAAACTTTGATATAAATTTGATTGAAGGATGATTGGAAATTATCTAAAGCAAGATAAACTATGTATGTTTTGTGTGTGTTTGTATGTGTATATATATTTAAGCATTGTCCTATGATTCCAATTCCTATTTGATTGGTAATAAGAAGTAGACTTATACTTACAAAATATATATGGAATTTGTAGATTTTACTTACTTTCCAAAGATGCAAATCTTCCATTGATGCAATTAATGAAAAGAAGTTCTCTTTCTCTTACTTTTAAAATGGTATATATGGTATATATATATTAAGTAGCTTGATACATATGAGGGCAAGCTGATAATTTGCCTCCACTGTAATATTTTTTGCTGCATTGGACATATCTGGATATAACTGGTTTTGGTTATGTGTAGTCACATGGTATGTCCCCTCCATTGTTCTTGACCTTGCTCACACAGATGCTTACATTTTTTACCCAGTGCATATCGAAATAGAAGCGTGTTATTATTGAATTCTTAACAACAGAAAAATTTCCTCCAATTGAAATTCACAGATGAATGAAAGCGGTTTATGGTGATCAGTGTGCTGATATGTGCACAGTAGATGCTGGGTAAGGTGGTTCAAAGATGGAGGAGTGGAGGAAGCAGATTGGAATGATAAGCCACAGAGTGGAAGGCCTATGACTGCAAGTGATCAGCTTCATCAAGACCACAGAAGTGTTTTGAAATGTGTGGTGATTTTGTGGAAAACTAATCATGCAGCTTTGGAAATAAATAGTGTAGGTATATATATATCTTTTTTTATTTTATTAAAATATCTTTTTCTGTTCATCTTCTATTTAAGTGGAGGCAAAATTGATCAGCCTTTTCTCATATATGTATTTTATACACAATATACTACTTTTCCATGAATAGACACAGCATAATCAGTCTAATGAATGAAAACATGACTTAGACATAAACAAATGGGGCAATTTAAGGGGCCTTTCTTAGGAACATGGAAAAACCATGCTAACTAAGATGACTGAAAATATGTGAAGAATGGAGTAAATACATAAATAAACAAATGACTTTAAATTTAAAGAAAGTGCCTGCCCATGTCTTTAATCTGAATGGAGCAGAAAGGAGTTGAGACCTAGTTGTGGTCCAGCTAGCCTTGCCCTTTTGTTCTCTAAACCAGACGAGCCCCTCCCCTCTGTGAAATTCAGTGGCATTCACTGGGTGCGGCACATAATGACCGCAGAGCTCAGGGAATTCACTGAGGGAAAACAATACCAGAGCACTTTCTGAGAAGGCCACTATTCACATACGTGGGCACACACAGACACATGGACACACACCCCAGGAACTGGTGAGTTTTACCCTTGTCACAGCTTAGGGGTTCCCAGGGCTCCTCCATGCACTGGGGACTCTGAGAAATTGCTTTGGGGCTAGAACTACTTTACACGCCTTTTTCTAAGACATTAGCACCTAGTGGCCAGCTTAGAAAGTTCAAACACCAAAAGCTCAAAGGACTCAACTTGGAGGGCAGTGGTCCCTTGTCTGTCAATTGTGTTTGCTGGACTTCTTCCTCTTTCAATCCTGCAGTAGAGGTGGAGCAAAGGTAGGATGGGGGAAAGGAAAGAGGCCTCTAAGATGGTGCTTATTCTATTGCATGCAATGAGAGGTGTAGGATTAAGTGTGACAACGATGATGATGATGACGACAATGATGACGATGACTAATATGCATTGATTCCTTACTATGTGTCAGTTATTGGGCTAAGCTTTCCATTCATTATTATAATTTACTTTTATTATTTCAATAATCCCCAGGGGGTAGGTGCTGTAATGATCACCTTCCCTGTTTTTTCAGGAAAATAAATTGAGGCTTAGAGGAAAAGAATTACTTGCCGAAAGTCACACAGCTAGTTAGTGGTTATAGTAGGTAGAGTAATGCCCCCTAATCCCCGGAGCCTGTCTACATCCTAATCTCCGGAACCTGAGAATATATTACATAGCAGCAGGGAATTAAGGTTGCAGATGGAATTAAAGTTACTAATCAGCTGACTTTGAGATTGGGAAGATTCTTCTAGATTATCTGGGTGGGCCCAATGTAATGACAGGGTCCTCATAAATGAAAGAGGGAGGCAGGGGAGTCAGTGCAGAGTGAAGCAGTGTGAGAAACACTTGCCTGGCTACGGCTGGCTTTGAAGGTAGAAGAGGGGCATGCGCCAGGGGGTGGGGGCAGCCTCTAGAAGCTGGGAAAGGCAAGGAAATGCGTTCTCCCCTACAGCCTCCAGAGAGAACACAGCCCTGATAACATCTTGGTGTTAGTGCAGAGACCCATTTTGGACTTGTGACTTCCCAAACTACAAGATAATAATTTGTGTTGCTTTAAGCCACAAAGTTTGCAACAGTTTGTTACAGCAGCACTGGGAAGTAAAGACAGAGGAAGCTGAGGCTTGAAGTCTGGCTCTGGAGCTGGGGCCCTTAACACCAGCCTATAGTGCAGAGCTGTAGCGCGCCATAGGAACAGAGAGGAGCACTGGCAGAAGAGAAGAGGCCACTCTGCTTAGCAGTTCCAGAAAGGGCCTGGGCCTTCAAAGCCTGGGGAAAACCGAACAGACCATGGACACCAGGAATGGCAGACTCTGTCCCCATCAAATAGGGCCTGGTGGGGTGGGGGAGAGGCAAGGCAAGAAGGTTCTCATCCAAACATTGAACCCTTGGGACCATGGCATTTCATTATTTACCACATTTATTCATCAATTACATGTGAACATCTGCTATGAGACAGGCACTGTGTCAGGTGCAGAGGATACCAAAAGAAGTGTGTCTGGTTCTTCAAGGACATAACACTCTTGTGGGGTTAAAGTAAACAGGGACCTCTCTGTGGGCTAGAGCTGTGATAGAGTGAGTATGTGGGAAAACATTGGACAGGCTTATGACTAATCTCAGGGTTTCAGGGATGGCTCCGTAGAAAAGACGATCAATGAACTAAGTCCTCAAAGATGAGTCTGAGAGTTGTGTGTCTGGTGGGGGGGCTGAGAGGAAGCAGATGCGTATGCAACATGCTGGAGGTGCATGAGAACATGGCTTACTCCAAAGCTGCACACAGATTCAATATGTCGAAGAGGGAGACAGTGGGCAAAAAGGAGGCAGGAGAGGCAGGCAGGGACCAGAAAGCGAAGAGCGTCGATGCCGAGCTCGGGAATATGAAAAATATAGCTCCACAGAAGGGCTTTACACTTGGAAGTGCTGGAGTCAGACTTGCTGCAGTTAGGCCTCTCTGGTGGTCAGAGGGAGGACCAATCGTGGGGCCAGTGGTGGGACAGAGACTAGACAAGTCCAGGAAGTCGCTGCAACTCCTCAGGCCATCCTCTTTGATTCCCCTATAGGCAGCTGCCTATAGTGCAAAAGGGCCTCGTTGAGGTTTGTGAAGGAACCTCACTGAATATTAACCCAGAATCTCTTTACTCAAGTGAACCTAAGGAAGTGTCAATAATAAGACTCTTTAAAAGCCAGAAACTCCTCATTTTTTTCAGGACTGGCTTCCTTTCCTAGCCCTACCAATGTCATAGCGCCTCTCCAGGGCCTGTCCAGAACTCGTTCTCCACTCCCTTGGCTACATGAACCTGAACCCTCCTATATAGGGTTCTAGTCCCAAGTCCCTCAATTCCAAAATGAGTGAACTCTCACATTACTTGTTTAATCCCTGACCGGAGGCCACCTGTGGATTCGGGCCTCAGCATTTCTCTGCCCAGGCCCTAGTGTCTTGTAACCAGTGTCCATGCTCGTCTGTATGTGTGTGGTGCCCCACTCTTGTTTTGGGGATTACGTAGTTTTTTCTAGGATCCATCCTTTGCGGCCACTCCCACTTTTATTAGCTGCAGTTTCTCCAAAACAGGCCCTCTTTCTTTTATTTCTACTTCTGTGTTCCCTTGTATGGTTAATGAAGTTTCCCCAAAGTTATACATTCATTTATTAATAATAATCTTTTAGTCCATCCAGTGCAATAGGAATGTTGCCATTTCTAAAGTTCAATCTAAATTAAAATTATTCACTTCATATACAAAAGGTAGGGACTCTGAGGTCCATAAATATTTGGGCGTGATTCATAGGCCACAAAATGTAGGGGGGGAAATAGGCTGGGGCACATATAGCAGAGATCCAGGCTTGTTCCTTCTGTCATTGCCTAAATTGTCCAGAACGTCATTTTTGTTGCTAGCTGGGATCTTTATTTAGGGATCTGAGCAGCCGAGACAACATTTGTTTACGCAACTCATTGGTTTGTTTTTGGGTTTTTTTTTTTTTTTTAAGATTTATTTTTATTATTTTTGACAAAGAGAGACAGACAGACAGAGAGAGAGAGACAGAAAGAAGGGGGAGGGCCCAGAGCAGTCTCCATAGTTGACAGCATTAGTTTTCCATATAGTTTCACTCCACAGGTGGGTGCGGGGCTGCACAGGGCAGGAACTGGGCCAGGGGCCTCCTGCATAGGCCCCGGCAAGAACTGAACTGGGGGCACATCCCAGCTCAGTACATGGGTCCTCCTGGGCCGGAGCCGGGATTTGATCCTCGGGCTCCGGGGCTGCAAAGCAAGCGCTTAACACGCTGAACCATCCCAGCTTCCCAACTCATTTGTTTTATTTTATATGTTCTGTCATTGGCAAAACAATATTTGTATCAATTAGAAGAGACTAGGTAATGCCACAGTAACAAACACCCCCTAAAGCTCAGTGGCAAACCATAGGTTTATTTCTTGCTCATTCTACGTACTCAAGGTGTGTCTGCAGGTTAGCAATTCAGGGACCCTAGCTGACAGAGCAGTCACCATCTCAAACACTGGTAGTCACATGCCAAAGCGAAAGGAACCTCTGGACAGCCTCTGCCTGGAGGGGACACATGTTTCTTCTGCTCAAAACACATTAACCAGAAATAGTTTCATGGCTTCACTCAACTGCAGGTCCCAGCCTAGGACTCAGAGGAGCATTTCCTCTGCAGACGAGGTGGAGGGCCAGCAATATTTATTGAATAGCACTGAGGACCACCGCCATGGTCATTAGGCCTTTAGTGTGGACACTGTCAAGCCAAACACAAAGCAATTTAGAAAGACTGATCTCTACCTTCTCAGACTTTTTTTTTTTTTTAAGATTTACTTTATTATTTGAAAGAAGGTTGGGGGCAGGGAGGGGGTGCAGAGCAGGCTCCATAGCTGTGACATGGTTTCATTCCACACAGGTGAATGTGGGGCCATGAGGGGTGGGAAGGGAACCGAACTGGGGTCTCCCACATGGGAGGGGAGCACCATCACTACCAAGCCATCTTGGCAGTTATTAGTTGTACCACAGTACAGCATATTGGGTTTGCACAGGCCAGGACTGGGAACCGAACCCTGGACCTCATGATTGCTAGGCAAGTGCTCAACTGCTGACCTATCCCTGCCTTCCTCTTAGACTTCTTGCTAGCCACCAAGGATCTTAAATCTTCTCTAATAACAGATTTCAGTACTATCATCTCCATGCTCCATAATGAGTTCCTATTTTTATATGTTATGCCTCTGTGACTTTTCTAGCTACCCATATTTTCTTTTTGCTTTTGTCATCAAGAAGCTGAGAGCCAAAACTGCGCTCCAAGTAGATCTTATGATCTGTAAACAATTATGTAAGAAAAAGTCTGCCTGAGGGAGTCTACTTTAAAACAGGGACCAAAATATGATTTTAGATAATATATAGTTAAAAAACAAAACAAAGGACTGTGGAAATAAGTTTATTCCACCTTACTTTTGGAAAAATGTGACAATTGTAACCATATATTAAGCCTCAGAATGAAGAATTAAGTAGGTTGACTTTTTTTGGTCTTAATTTTCTCACAGAATTTTTAGATAGCTTAATATTTTATCATCTATATTCTGCCTCTTTTGGAAGATAGTCAATGATACAATTGATTTGCATTTTATTTTATATCCTGCCTCTTTTGAAAGATAGGCAAGTTAACTATGCAATTGATTTTCATTGTATTTGCTTGTTGTATTGCTTATTTGCAACCCCATGTTCAAGCAGATAGGTAACTTAACTATGCAATTGATTTGCATTGTATTTGCTTGTTGTATGCTTATTTGCAACCCCGTGTCCAAGTATTTGCAACCCCGTGTCCAAGCAGACTGACAAAGACTTTGATGCCAGTGGAAACCACAATGCCTGTTTGAATGAAGCTTTATTTAAAGCTGGTCTCTTCACTAGTGAATATTTTTGAATTATGAAGACTTTGCCTCCCTGTGAAACCTTGTAACGGTAGAGACCTGGATAATGAATACCCAGATAATGAGAATCCCTAGGTATGGAATGCATTTCTTGCAGTTAATCTTATCCTTGGCTTTTATTTCATTACTTTTTCCCTTTTTGCTCAGACTCCCTCAACTCTTTCCTTTATTCTTCTGTATTTACAAGAAATTGCCTCAAATCTTTTGTAAAATGAAGCAGGTTATAGATAAACAAATAGAAATGAATACTAAAAACTCAACTTTTTAATTACCCCCAAATGTTTTGTGTTTGTTTTGGAATCAGTCACCTTGGGGGAGATGGGATCTGTGAACTTTTCTACAGGCAATGAAGAAGGTTGACTGACTGAGGAGCTTCAGGGAAGCTTCACTTTTATCCCCTCTTTGAGATCAATTCCTTCCACCCAGTGGGCAGTAAATCAAGAACTGTGTGCATGTCTTGGTTTTCTGGAGCCACGGCTCATTTGGATGGACCATAGGGTGTCACTGGGTAACTTCTTGTCCTGGGACTGCTCTCTGGAATACAAACTTCCCTCCAGAGAAGAGACTGTCTCTCATTTCACTTATAACTCAAGTTAACTCCTATTCTTTGACTTTAAGAAAAATGCTAACTCTCTCCTCTTCTGAGCAGATTTCTTCCCCTTGATCTCTTCGGTACTTAACACATATTTTTGTGGTGGAGACAGTCAGAAAAGTACAGTATTAAACTTAGTCAATATATCCCCAAAAACCCACAGTTAATGAAACACACCTTTATGAAGTCCTTGCTCTGTATAAAGAAACTTCTGTGTGTTACTTCATGTAATCCTCCCTCCAGCTCTGTGTGGTGAGCCTTCTTGTTCCCAGATGTAGACTAAAGAAATGCGTGTTCATAGAGGATGCAGATTTTACCCAAGATCACCTATATTAGAAATGAGATTCATACCCATAGGGGCATAATATAAAAACAGTGCCCAGTTTTTACACACAACCCTGCTTCTATCTCTGTTCTTGGGCTTTCCATCCAGGTTATGAAAAATGGAAATAAAATATCTCCCATTTAAAAAACAATAAAACAAAGTAGTTATATAATTTTTAATAGTAACTGTCATGTATATATTCTAGTTTGAAGTAAAACTATAGAATTTTCCCTGTTGGTCATTTTTTAAATGTGAGAAACATACATTTCCCTTCCTTCCTTCCTTCCTTCCTTCCTTCCTTCTTTCCTTTCTTTTGTTTTTTTTACATTTCCATTTCCATTCCCATATTTTACAGATAAGAGACTCATGTGGACTTTACCGAAAGGGCCAGAGTTGGGATTAGAGCACAGTATTCCTGACTCCTAACCTCGTGTTCTGTCTTCTGCTATAATACATAACATTTTCTGACTCTAAAAAGAAATTTTCAACAGTATAAACCCAATGATTTGGGTTAGATGAGAAGCAGGAGGGGGAAATGGGGCTGTCACATCTATACCCTCATGTCACTTCATGCAACTCAGGGACTGTTTCTCTGTTTTGTTTAAAGTCCAGCAGTGAGTCCTAGGTTCCAAAGAAAGTTTATTAGTTTTATAGGACCTGAGAGCCAGATAGAGTTTCTAGGAGCAACTTTTATTTCTTCTACTTTATTTTGTTGTCCCCACTTTATATACCATAGTTTAAAACCAAGAATGTCCACTGGGTTGTGAATAATAATAGCTCCCAGTCAATAAAAAGCAACACTCAAAAGCTTTGTTTGAAAGATTCTTAATTTATTCCTTTATCTTTTTGTCTTTTTATCTTTCCATATCTTATTGATTGCTTTAATACAGCTTTTGCACTAATGGAAAACATATTTCTGCTGAAATCACCAACTACACAAAACAGTACATAAATTGCACATTACGTTGGATTGACTGTGAGTTATTGAATTACCTGTACCTTCCCCCACTCCTCCCTGTCATCATCCAGGAGTGAACGTAGCAGGAAAAAAAAAAAAAAAAATCACTCAAGAATTTAGACATTAGAATGCAGGTAAAATTCAATTGTGCTAGACTTTTGCAGGATGGGGTCAATTTTAATCAAAACTCCGGAGAGCGTTGCACATCAGTGGAAGTCATCACCTGCTCGGTTTTCCATGGCAAGGCCGTCTCCCTGCCTCAGCGGCAGTGCAAGCCACCTCTTTCTCACGTGGGAGCTGTGACTTCTGTTGAACCTGTGAGCTCATATAATAGCTCCAGAGTTCTTCAGATCTCTGAAAGAGAAAGGTCAGAACACAGAAGTGTTGGGTGTCAGGTTTCTTGGGTACTTGAAGGCTTAGGCAGACAAGTGAAGAAGTAAGTGTTAATTTGGGGACAAAGTTCTAAGGGATTCTCTGAGGCAGCAGGAAGGAGAGCGTGGGCTCTGAAGTCAGAGCCATGAATTCCAGGCCCAGCTTTGCAGTTTTACTGATTTTTGCAACCTTGAGCAAGTCATTGCACACCTCTGAGCCTCGATAAAAGGAGATCATAGTATCTTACAATGCATTTGTGACTTTGAAGATAATGTAGTCAAGTTATTGGAGCACAGAAGGCACGCAGTAGCTGGTAGCAATCATGATAAGGATTTGTTCACTCACAATAAATATGGAGTGCCTGTATGTGTCTACACTGTTCTGACCACTGAGGATACCACAGTCAATAAGACAGACCAAGCCCCTACCCTCCTGGGGCTGCCATTCTAGTGGGGAGATGGATAGTAAACAAGATACATAAGTAAAAAATATAGTGAGTTAGGTCATAATTTAGGTACTAGAGAAAAAATGAAGAAGCAAGAAAGGTAAGTAGCATTAGGAGAGCTTGAGGTTTTAGAGGAGTGGTTAGGAAAGGCCTCCTGCAGAAGCTGGGTTCGTGGAAAGATCTGGAAGAGGGAAGGGGGAAAGGCAACTGGTTACCTGAGGGAACAGCAGCTGCAGGGTTGAGACAGCAGTGTGTCTGGCACTCCCAGACCTAGGGAGGACTTTGGTTTCTGCTATGTGTGAGGAGGGGGCTCATGCGGAGGTTGTGACAGGGTCACTAGGCTGCTGCTGACATGCTTATGCCCCTGATGACATAAGATGGAGAACAGGAAGGCAGAGAGTCAAGGCATTTGAGTTTGGAGAGCACAGATCCTGGAGAAGCAGAATGTAGGACCAATCCCACATGACAGCTTTGCTCTTCCTTCTTTATTTTATTTTATTTTATTTTAAGATTTATTTTATTGTTTTTGACAGAGACAGAGAGAGACAGAGAGAACGGGGAGGGCCCAGAGCAGTCTCCACACTTGCACGTCATCAGTTTTCAACATGGTTTCATTCCACACAGGTGGGTGGGGGCCATGCAGGGTGGGAACTGGGCTGGGGGCTCCCACATGGGAGGCATGTCTCCTTGAGCCAGGGGCTGAACCGGGGGGCTAGAATAGAACTGGGAGCCTCCTGCATGGGAAGCACACCCAAGCTCGGTATATGGGTCCAGGACCGTGGGACTCAATCCTCGGTCCCCGGGGCTGCAAAGCAAGTGCTCAACCCACTGAGCCATCCCAACTTCCCTTCTTCCTTCTTCAGATTGGGCTAGGTGGGTTGAGAAAGAGGGCCTGACTTGCTACCCTCCACAATCCCCGTCCAGCTGCTGACATGGGCACACACATACATATCCCTTTGTGCCTATACTTATTTTTGAATGTATTTTTATCATAGCATGCATGGCTCAGTATTGTATGTATTTCTTTAAAGTCAGCTTCCCTAGATTTGTTCAACAAATGCTTATCGATCACCTATTATGTGCAGTTGGTACATTGGGCTCTAAATTTACAGCAATGTAGAAGACTATAAATGATTCAAAAACTAACCCCTCACATGGTCATCAAGGCAAAATCAATTTAATCCTCTAGGTGTGTATACATGTAGGAGTTGAGAAGGAAAGAAGCATGCTAATTTTTCAGGTGTATACTCATCTAGTTTGTTGGCTTAGCGATTTCCCACCCAGTTATACCTGGTGTATTATCTGAAGTCAGTTAACCTGTTGACAATCACATTCTTGGAATAAGTAAATCTATGCAGGTGAAATTAGACAAACAATGCAGTGACCTCTTTTAGCTCCTCAAGTATTAGTCCAAAGGTTTAAAATAATAAGCTTTTTTTTTCACTGAGTCTTGTTGACAGACAGTATCAGCAGGTCTTGGGGTTAGAAGAAGTATAATCCTCTCTGATGAATAGTTCAAGAAAACTATGGTTAAATCTTTTGTAAATATTTTTGAAGTCATAATAATGATTTTAGATAAACTGTGAATAATTGACATCAACTAAAGATGTATGCATTTAGTTGACCTCAGTACCTTGAAATGGAGCATGTTGTTACCAGGGCTTCATGAAAAGTGCCTCAATATCTCAATTTATCACTCATGATAATAAATGGAGACAGCAATATGGATTAAGGTAATTCACAGCCTAGTTTTAGCCAATAGCTTCAACTTTGTTGGCAACCAAAGTTCTTACCTGAGTGGCCAACAAAGACATATCCACTGACACTGATACTATCTGACAATAAGGCAGTGACAAGTTCAGCAGCAGCAAGGGAGGAGAAAAGGAATGTGGAATCAGAGGTCCCACAAACTGATACAGCAGCCTTTAATCTGGTTAGCTAAAATGAGTTAGACCAGGGGTCTACACTTCAGGACCAGTTGGCTCAATTCAAGACCTTGGACACTTGCTGGGATCCCAGCACAGAGCAAACCGCCTAGGGCTCCTGCGATTCCCTAGAAATTAACCTCCCAGAGAGAGTGATTTATATGGATAAATTTAAGCACCTGAAGAACAGAAAGAATCCAGCTTTGTTTTTTATCAGTGCAGGCTCTCTGAGCTGCCTCAGCGAATGTCTATTTTTTTAATACAAAGATATGAAAAATATACTACAATGTAAATTTCAGGAAAGGACAGAATACTATTTGTTTTCTTCGTTGACATTTTCCCAGGCCTAGAACAGTGCCTGATACGTGGTAGATGCTCAAAGAATATTTGTGGCTGAATGAAAGAATGAGTGTGTTCACTAAGTTTCTGACCTCAAGGGGTTTAAAATCTAGAAGTGGGGACAGTGCATGATCAGAAATACTCATATCAGGTGCTAGACTTATTGGGGTGATCTCTTTGTAAGATATAGAAATGTCTAATCACTTCACTATGTTGCATACCTGAAACTAATCATATTGTATGTCAACTGTAATTAAAAATTAATCATAAAAAATTAAACTTAAAAATACCTATGACAAAGGTAGGGGCTGTGACTTGTCTCATGACAGGTAGAAATCATTTAGAGGAGTAAGAGAGAGATTATGTCTGAGTTGCTAAGCAGAAGTTTCATGATGAAGGAAGAGTATTTGGAGGGAAAAAGGAGAAAGGGGAAAAAAGAAACTGAAAATGTAGGATAGGGGCTTATGCAAAAGATCAGTGTTAGAGGAAAACTCTGAAAGTTATCACTGGTAATAAAATCTCAAGACAGCCTGAATCACTAAGAGAGTATGAAGAGATTTAAGAATCAAAATAAAGACCTCCAAATAGGAAAGGAAACAATAAATTGCATAGAAGAAAACATTGGCACTAAACTTATGGACCTGGGATTCAGGGAGGACTTTATGAATCTGACCTCATTGGCAAGGGAAGTAAAAGCACAAATCAACAAATGGGACCTTATCAAGCTAAAAAGCTTCTGTGCTGCAAAGGAAACCATCAACAAAGCAAAG
>PVKE010024274.1:0-23867 GCA_004027555.1 Craseonycteris thonglongyai | reverse complement strand
CCTGGCCCAGTTCCTGCCCTGTGCAGCCCTGTGCCCACCTGTGGAGTGAAACTATATGGAAAACTAATGTCAACTATGGAGATTGCTCTGGGCCCTCCCCCTTCTCTCTGTCTCTGTCTCTATTTCTCTCTGTGAAAAATCAATAAAATAAATCTTAAAAAAAAAAAAAAGATGTTCACT
Organism: Craseonycteris thonglongyai; assembly: GCA_004027555.1. Classification (NCBI taxonomy): domain Eukaryota; kingdom Metazoa; phylum Chordata; class Mammalia; order Chiroptera; family Craseonycteridae; genus Craseonycteris; species Craseonycteris thonglongyai. The sequence continues at coordinate 23,687 of PVKE010024274.1, read as the reverse complement.
GGGGAAAGCCAGGATGGCTCAGCGGGTTAAGTGCTTGCTTTGAAGCCCTGGGGACGGAGGATTGAGTCCCGACCCCGGCCTGTGTGGACCCACATGCTGAACTAGGGTGTACTTCCCATGTGGGAGGCTTCCAGTTCGGTTCTTGGCCCCCAATTCCAACCCTGGCTCGAGGGGTCATGCCTCCCATGCAGGAGGCCCCCAGCCCAGTTCCTACCCTGTGCGGCCCCTGCCCACCTGTGTGGAAGGAAACCATGTCGAAAACTGATGATGTGCAGCTATGGAGACTGCTCTGGGCCCTCCCCCTTCTGTCTGTCTGTCTCTGTCTCTCTGACTCTGTCAAAAAATAAAATAAATCTTAAAAAAAAAAAAAAGTTTATTGAACACCTCCTTAAGTGTGAGGCCCCAAACCAGGTGCTGAGAATACAGATGTGGATAGGATATAATTCTTCGTCTCTATGCTCTGACAGTCTTAAGAGGCAGACAGGAAATCAAAATGATTCCCATAGAACTGACAGGATATGTATAGAATTGTATTCCATTGAAGAAAAATAAACATAGATCAAAATATATAACAATGATTAGAAGTGCTATGTGTGGGGGGAGGAAGCAGGGTAAGAGGGCTAAAGAGTGAGCAGGGAGGGCAGGCTGTTGTATGGGTGTTCAGAGAAGGCCTTGTCAATAGGTAATGAAGGCTAAGGGATGAGAGACTGAGCTATGTAGGTGTCTAGGGAAAGAGGATCCCAGATAATGGAAGTGTAAAAGGCTGGCTTGTGTTGCTTGAGTAGCTAAAGAAATAGCAAGTGTGTCTGCAGTGGAGTGATTGAGAGGAGTGTGGAAGACAAGGATAGAGTGGTAGCAAGGCCAGGTCCTGAATGCTATGGGTCGGACTTTGGATTTTACTTAGTATGAGATAAGAAAAGTCATGCAGAGAAATTCAAACTTGATGGAGCAGGCACAGGGAGCAATTACAGGTTTGGGGGGTACAGGAAAATAAAAACAGAATCAGTATTTAGGAGGTCAATCCAACATAAAGGATTGGAGAGAGGGAAACCAGAAAGACTATTCCCATAGTTCAAGTGCAAGATATTGAAAATTAACTAGTTGGCAATGAGAATGGCAAGAAGTACATAAAGAGGAAGTTTTCAAAAAAGGCAATGGGATTTACTAGCTTGGAGTGAGATGAGTGTACTTGTGATGTAACTTCAGAGCTACTGGCTACGATACATGTACAAACAGATGTCCTGTCAAAGGCAAATGAGGCCAAAGGAACTGTTCCTAAAATGGAACCACAAGAGAGTTTCAGAACAAACATGTTTGTAATTGAAACCATTTTTGTTTAAATAGAAAAAATTTTTAAATAATTAATGGCCCTACAATAATTTCCCCCATCCTGAAAAGTAAACAAAATTGATCCTGTTTATCAATTGACAATTCAATAGTCACAAGCAGACGAGCCAAGGGGCCCAGGTGTGAGCCTAAATCCACTTCTGCATATCACCAAATTTTATCAGGAATGACTGTCCCCCTCTTTTGGGTCTAGATAAATAGTCAACTTTAATGAGATATTCTTTGTATAGTGCTGTCTCCTTACTGAAACACTCTTGTGTCACTTTATTGTTTATAATTTTCTTTATTTTATTTTATTGAGAGGTGTGTGAGAGAGAAAGAGAAGTGGGGAGGGCCTAGAGCTGTCTCCACAGTTGCACATCATTAGTTGTGATATGGTTTCATTCCACGCAGATGGATGTGGGGTGGCATGGGGTGGGATGGAACTGGGGGCCTCTGGGGAGGCAAGAACCTTCACCACCGAGTCATCCCAGTTGTTACCAGTTGTGCAGCTGTCCAGCATATGGGGTTGCAGGGGCCAGAGCCAGAAGTCGAACCCCAGACCTTGCAATTGCAAGGCAAGTGCTCAACCATTGATCTACCCCTGCATCCCCTATAATTTTCATTAGAATTGAAAGCTTTGAAAATAATGCACAGAAAATCTGATACATATACACACATGAAGAGTGCATATGTGGCAGAAGGGCCCTGTTGTTCTGGAAAACAAGTATAAAAATGTAGACTATATTGTTGACATCCATTTAGAAGTGTATGGTTGTGTAAAGTAGATATAGGTAGTTGACCAAAGAAATATAAGTACCCTTAACCACCTGTAATAATTTTTGATATTTTGTGACCACATTTTAAGAAGTCAGAGGAGGATTTGACAATGTGTATATAATACTTTACTTTTTATATACACTGTCTCACTTCAGTTACTTAAAAACTTACCATCCTATTGTCCCTGATGGTGGACAGATGACAAATGCTGTCTTTCTTTTCAATATTTTAAAGCTGACTACATTTAAAACGTAAAATAGGGGATGCCGGTATAGCTCAGGTTGAGCATTTTCCTTACAAACCATGAGGTCCAAGGTCCAGGAATTAAACCCCAGCCCATTCTGTGAAAACCTGCAGAGGCCCCCAGTTCAGTTCCTACCCATCGCACCCCACATCCACCTGTGTGAAATGAAGCTGTTACAGCTAGCGATGTGCACTCTGGGTCTCCCTCCCCACCTCACCCTCTCTCAAAACAGTAAGTCTTAAAAAAATTTAAAAGACTTAACCATAGTTTTGGGGGAAATAATAGCAACACTGATTCTTAGGGGTGGAACAAATTTCAGAAAAAAACATTGTTTACTTATTAGGAAATTATTTATTTAACCTGACTTAACCACTGAGGTTATTTACCTTTAAAAGTGGCTAATCCTCTCCATGAGTCCCCCCCACTGGATACACAAATGCTGCTTAAACAAAACAAAGTTCAAAGAAAGCTTGATTTAACCAAACCAAACTCCTGTGCCAAAGTCAACAAACCAAGATCATGAAGGAGTTGCATTTAAAAAAAAAAAAAAAGGAATTAAACTAACACAAGTTTGACACCAGGTGTAAGCATTTGCCCATTTGAAGATGACCCTGATTTACTGTGTGAACTCAGAAAGGTTCAGTTTCTGAGATCTATTTTTCTCTTTAAACATTGAGAAGCATTTGTTTGTGTATCTTTTTAAGTGTTCTTGGGATATATGATTTGAGACTTTGTCATAGGGGATGCAAGCTGAAAACAATTTGACCAAAAGCATTATCTTCATCCTAAAGAAGACTTTGCACAAATGAGTTGTGGAATTCCACATACAGCAAACAAATTGTTAGTAAGGTTCTCAGGCAAATGATAAAACAGGGTTAGGATAAAATTTAACAATTAGTTGGGTTCTTATTGTTTGCTTTTCAGGCCCGATATATGAGTTCAGGTCTTACTCAGTTTGTATGTAACATAACATTTCATTGTAGGCATCTGATATTAAATAAAGTAAGATATACTTCACCCTTTGGGGATTGAGAAATCTTTGGCATGACATTTTAATCAACAGTACAAATCTGTAGTTTAAAAAGGGCTTTATCATCAGCTCTAGAGCAGGAAAAACCTACCTAGAATGAAGGTAGCTAAGATGATTATCGAGATCATCCATTAACTAACTATACTGTCTATTCACTCCAGTTCCTATCTCCCTTTGACCTGAAAAGTAAAAAAGTCTACTTGGCAAAAAAAAAAAAAAAAAAAAGAAAAAGAAAGAAAAAAGAAAAGCCTACCTGCCCAGAAAGGAAGTTTGAATGTTTCACCTTACTGGAAATTCTTAAAGAGGAAATAAAACTGCCATTTAAATATGCGGTTCAATGTAATAAACTATAGAGTGACTATGCTATGAATCAGCAAGTTTCAAAATTAAAATTACTGAATCTTCCAGTCAAAAAGCAAAGTCCTTCTCCACGGTCTGATTACACTTTTAACACACGTGCACAAGTAGCCACGCTTTTTAAAAACGCGTTTACAATTTACACCTGGAATATGATGACAAACAAAAATTCTACGATGAACATTAATCAGTTCAACTACAAGAGATATAGTCTCAGTAGAGGACGAAGACGTCTGTCCTCTCAGGTAATCTTCACAAACACCCGAGGAGAGGAACCGTCAGTCTCAACCCACGAAAAAAGCGGCTAGTGAAGCCCCGGTTTCGCTCAGACCCTGGCCCTGCCGGCGGGATGACGTTCACGACCAGGGGGGATTTCCGTAGCGGTGACACACGCCACTTCCGGCCGGCGGTGAGAGTCAGTGACGTGGCGAGGTCGAGAAGTGTCCTTAGGGCCGGGACACCCGGAGCTGTCAGGTGGCCTTTGAACAGCCCCAAGGGGAAAGCCGATAGCACCCACCACGGTGGCGAATGCCAGCCCGTAGCCGGAAGTGCCACGTGTCCCGATTGCGCCTGCGCAGCAGGCGGCTGACAGTTCCGGCGGGGCCTCCCTCCTCACCCCGCTGGGCTACCGCCTTCCAACCCCGCTTTCCGGGCCCCTACCGGCCCGACTCTGAGCCTCAGCTCCCAAGGCCAGGCGTGGCCGCTGTGGGCTGGGAGAATGCGGAGCCAGGCCTAGGGCTTCCTGCGCCCCCCTTTCTCCTCCCTGCCTCCAGCCCTAAGACGTTAGTCCTTTCCCTCCGCTTCCAGCAGTAGTCCCAGCTCTTCGCTTGGCGCTGTCGCAGACCACCCCGCGACCAGCCCCGATAACCACCGTCGTAATGTCCCAGCCGGGGATACCGGCCTCCGGTGGCGCCCTAACCGGCCTCCAGGCCCAGAACGGGGAGGCCTCGACCTCGGGGTCTCCTTACACCAACGGTAAGTGCCGCTCGGGGGCGAGGGGAGGACGCAGCCTGGGCTTGGACTCGAGCTGAACTTTGGTTGCTGCCACCGCCTGAGACGACGTAGAAGAGGGTGACCCTCCCTGCCGGAGCCAGGAGCCGGTGGGGGTGGGCGGTTGGGCCACACAGACAGCGACGAATTTGCACACGCAACTCCGGCTTGTTTGAGTGTTTCATATTTATTTATTCATTCGCTCAGGAAATAGTTAACGAGCGATTGCTGTGTATGGGTGAAAGTAGATTAGGTCTGTACCTCAAAACTCTCATACAAGCCTCGTAAGTTGTTTATGTGCCTTCTCCCTCAGTACCACCCTGTGTTCTAGAGAGCTTACTGTGGGATCTGGTATAATTTGGTGCCGCTGGGCTTGCAATGGGGCGGGGGTCATATGCACTCTGAATTTGAGAAGATGAATGAATGATTGTGCTTTTTGGGAGACCCCTTTAGGGCTCCAGGACCTTCCTCGAATTGTACTTAGACACCTGTTCAGTTTTTCAGCTTTGGAAGAACCAAATGGAGAGGGAGAATCTGTTTGATTTCCAGAGTTCTTTACATAACTTGGAAAGTGGTCGGACACAAATCTCTGAACATGTGAAAACAATGTGCATGTGGCACTATAATCTATCATTTGGTGTGAGAGTGTCTTATATTTTCCACTACTAGGATTCTTTAAATTGTCCTTCATTGTGATTTGCTAAGCTTATAATTGTTACAATAAAGAGATTTTTCTGCCAACAGCTTGCCAAGTTGCCAGTTTACCTATAACATGTTTGGTTCATGGAAATAACACTAGAAAAATACTAAAATACTGAAACTGCCCATTGGAATCTAAAATGCCTGTGAAATTCGAGAATATATCCAATGATAAAATACCCATTTTACATTGTTTTTAGAGAAGACTACTGTTTTTGTTTTGTGTGTGTGTGTGCTTTTACAAAGTAGGCTCTAAAAGACTTTTAAAAATGTCTATGAGTAGGCAGAAGCAAGAGTAAGTAGGGGTAAGTACTGAAATGGTGTTAAATTGAATCAATTGTCCTTTCTCAAATTTATGATAACATTATATAAACTACATTTATTCTAGGCTATTTACTAACATTTACACTGAGAATGAAATCATTTTAAGAAATTCACTCTAAGTTCAAAAAACTTAAGATGTCATGGCTATGGCTTTTTCTTATCTATAAATTGCAATTTTACATGAGCTTTAAATGGCAAATAGGGCAAATATGTTTGTAAGCTTATATGTAGGTATAGTTTTGTTAATTTTGAAATATCAAAGGAATTTAGCCACTGTGATTTGTTGTATCGGAGATGTTGTCACTAATGTCAAAAAAATTTAGCCACCATAATGCTGTATTGGAGATGTTGTCATTATGTTGATTTGAACCAGTCCAATAGACATTAATTGCTGCACACCTTCTAAGTTCTGTCCTTGGGAAAATAAAACCAAAGGTACAGTCCTTGTATATATGTTGCCCAGTGCAAAGTGGGGATTCAGATAGGGAAGGAAATAAGAACTGTCTGTGTAGATAAATACCCTTTTTAAAGATAAAAATTTATTTTTTTTTTATTGTTTTTGACAGAGAGAGAGAGAGAGAGATACAGAGACAGAGACAGAGAGAGAACTGAACTGAGGGAACTCCCCAGTTCAGCACATGGGTCTGCACGGGCCGGGGCTGGGATTCGATCCTCGGTCCCCGGAGCTGCAAAGTGAGCGCTTAACCCACTGAGCCATCCCGGCTTCCCCTTAAAGATAAAATTTTGACAGTGTTTTTATAAGTCCCATTAAAAAAATTTTGGGGGGATAGAATTATTCTCAGTAAGGTGGCTAATGCCTTATACTGTATTCCTGTAATGTGCATCCCAATAATAGTAAATTGGAGAGGAGGGTATTTCTCTAGAAGTTGAAAAAAAGTTCCATACTAGAATGTAGTAGTTTTTCTTTGGTTAACTCCTTCAAGGCAGTTATTGCTGAATTTTCGATTGAATATGCTTAAGCTTTAGGTTTAATGTAGCTTGCTTAAACTACATAGTACAGTTCAGTTGGATCTTCAGTTATATTTTGGATTATAATGAAAAGACCAAATATAGTAGCCCCTCTTAATCTGGGAGGGATCCATTTCAAGACCACCAGTGGATTCCTAAAACTGTGGATAGTAACAAACTCTGTGTATGCATGTATTTTTCCTATATATACATACATACCTATGATGAAGTTTAATTTATAAATTAAGCACAGTAAGAGATTAGCAGCAATAACTAGTAATAAAATAAACTAGTTATAACAGTATATATACTGTAATAAAAGTTATGTGAACTGGTCTCAAAAATATCTATTGGACTATACTCACCCTTCTTTTTGTGATGATGTGAGATGGTACAATGTTTACATAAGATGAAGTGAGGTGCTTAGAAAAGAGCATAATTTAAAGCTTATGAATTGTTTATTTCTAGAATTTTCTGTTTAATATTTTTGGATTGCGGTTGACCAAAGTTACCTGAAACCACAGAAAGTAGAACTGTGGATAAGGGGGGAATACTGTAAGCACCCTTTTTATTTTTTTATAACTTGCTTTCATATTGTATGGTATCATTATATTACAGAATTCTTCACTTATGGAGACATTTCTTTCTGTGGTAGATCGTTACATTGCGTTATGATCTAAAATGATCTAGACAGGTTTTCCAAGTCTGTAGGTTTATGTACACGCATTCCTTTTGCAAAAATTGGTATTCAACTACAAGGCTACTTAAGCTGACAGATCTTTATCTGATTACCATGTAATAAGGCTAAGGGCAAATCATAACTCCCACTGTTAATTAGCTGCTTTATTGACTATTTGAATCCATTTGCCAAGGCAGTTAACAACCACAATTTTATTAATTTTATTTTTTGTAATTATGTAGTACTCACCTTTTCCCAAATAGATTAAGTGTGAGAAGAGGATTCTCAACCATATCCCACTCAGATTTCCTTGTTATATTATAATTTTATAAAATAATATCTTGTCTCACCCCTACACTATAAAACCTGAGGGCAGTATGTCTGCTTTTGCATAGCATCCTCTCTCCTCACATGTCTAGCATATTTTAGGAGTTACCAGTTTTTTGGTTATTTTAAAGATTTATTTTTATTGTTTTTTGACAGAGAGAGACAGAGAGGAGGAGGGCCCAGAGCAGTCTCCACAGTTGACAGCATTAGTTTTCCATATAGTTTCATTCCACAGGTGGGCGTGGGGCTGCGTGGGGCTGCACAGGGCTGCGCAGGGCAGGAACTGGGCCTGGAGCCTCCCGCATAGGCCTTGGCAAGAACTAAACTGGGGGCACGCCCCAGTTCAGCATATGGATCCACATGGGCTGAGCTCAGGATTCAATCCTCGGGCTCTGGGCTGCGAAGCGAGTGCTCAACCCGCTGAGCCATCCCAGCTTCCCCAGAGGTTACCAGTATTATTGAATGAAAGTTTTAGATTTGGGTATTTTGTAATTTAGGTCACTAAATATGTATTGACTATACACTTGAAGATTAGAGCTCACTTCCAACTTTTTTTTTTCTGGTGAATTTTTCTTTGGATTTTTGCACAATAATATCAGTTAGAATTCAATAGAATATGTGAAGGGAGGTTGGTCATCAGTTTAAATGCTAAACTTATACTAATATCTCTATTTTAGTCATGACAGCAATGTAGATCTTTTAGTTTCACTGATATAAACCATGTTTATGATTGTATGCTTAATATAGGAAGTCTCTAGACATCATCAGAGCATACTGTGAATAAAATTGACATGTGATCTCTAACACTAATTGTTGTGGCTGATGTCCCTTTAATGTTTCCAGTGGGACTAGTAACTTTGGATTCCCATAAGACTCTTTGCATACCTCTGTAGAACTTATGGCACTGAGCTTCTTGTTTGTTTCTGCTGATAGAAGGGGGCTCCTGGAAGAGAAATGGTAGCAATAAGAACGAACATTTATTGTTTACTTTCTCTGTGCCCAGTTACTGTACTAGGTTACATTTTATCCATCATCTCATTTAATCCTCACAACAGTTCTGTGAGATTAGAACTGCTATTGTTTACTGACAAGGATGCTGAGATGAGTCGTCAGACAACTAGCTCAGGGTCACACAGCTAATGGCCTAGATTTGTGTTACCTAGATTTAAACCTCAGCATCCTACATAACCACTGTTATTCAATTTATCTGGTAGTTATCTCTGAATCCCAGGACCTAGCACCTTGAATTAGTGCCTGAATCAAGGATCATAATCTTCTCTTTTGTTGTATGTAGATGGATGCATTTGAGGGCTGTCCAGGAAAAATTCCTGCCATTGTCAACATAACAAAAAAAATGGTTACATGGTTGGATACCTTCTGGACAGCCCTCATACACTTACAATAAATATTAGCTGATATTTTTCAAAATTGCCACCTAACTTGCTTGTATTATAATTAATACATAACCTGAACCTAATTTTTGTTGACATTTAGTACATTACTTTTCTATTTCAGCATCACATTTCATAAATGTCTTGTATATCCTAAAATTGCCCCTTACCCTCACATTGATTCTTCAGATCACATTAACCCTTCCATTGCCTAATTAGAGCCCTTATTTTTAGTGACTGATTCACAAATTGCACTCATGAAGTGGCATCCATTTGTTGTGCTTATATTTTCAGTTATTTAACTCTCTAAGTGATCAAAGTATATTTCAATGTGTGAGGTGAAGTGCTAAACCAAAATTTTATCTTTCCATCAGGACTGTGAGCTGCTTGAGGGCAGGAATAGAGTGGACTTTACTCACCTTTTTTTTTTATTTTTTATTTTATTTTATTATTATTATTATACTTTATTGTTAAATTTAATGGGGTGACATTGGTTGGTAACAATTAGGTAGTTTCCAGAAGTACAAGTCCACATCACATCACCCATGCATCGCATTATGTGCCCACCTCCCAGAATCAGCTCCCCCTCCACCACCATATATCTGGTGTCCACTCCCACCTCCCCCCACAACTCTCCCTCCCCCCTTCTCCCCCTTCTCCATACTCACCTTTTTATCCTCAGAAGATATATAGTAAAATGTGTCTTTTCAATCAGGTAAAGAATAGAATGTTCTTAACCATTTGGAATAAAATGAATTATTAGCCTAAATATAGGATCAGTCTTTAACTAAATGAAAGATTACTTCAGATGAACTTATTTGGTTCACTCGTAACAGAAATACTAGTGAGTGCTATAGTGTTAAGGACACAAATACCTGTTTCTTAGATGACAGCAGTAACAAACATTTACTGAGTACTAACTATATGAGAAACACCATAATAAATGTGTTTATGTAACCCATTTATATAGTCATCTTGAATCCTAAGTCTCATTCTCACATTGTATTAGTTTTCTATTGCTGCTGTAACAATTTACCACAAACTTAGTGGCTTAAAACCACACACATTTATTATCTGATAGTTCTGGAGGTCAGAAGTCTGAAATGGGTCATCAGAGCTGCAATCTTTATTGTAGGCTCTAGCAGAGAAACCAGTTTTTGCCTTTTCCACCTTCTGGAGGCTGTTGTTCCTTGGCTCATGGCCCTCTACTGTCTTCAAAGCCAGCAGTGTCCTGTCAAATCTTTCTCTGACCCTGACTCTCTTGCCCCCTCTTTTACCCTAGTGATTATATTAGGCCCATCCTGATCATCTGATCTTCCTATCTCAAAGTCAGTTGATTAGCAACCTTAATTTCTTTTTTTGCTGTGTAACCTAACATATCACAGGTTCCAAGGATTAGAACATGGACATGCTTGGGGCATTATTTTTCTATCTACCATATACATCAACACTATAGTTTAGGTCCTATTACTATTTCCATTCTGTAGAGGAGGAAACAGGTCCAGAAAGGTGAAATATCTTGTTCAAGGACAATTAATTAAATTTTAAGGCTAGAATTTGATCTCAGTTGTTCTAGTCTGTACTCTTAATCACTGCTTTATAATGCCTCTCTCCATATATACTTCATATAGAGTGACCTACTATCAGGAAGATGATTGTGTAGGATTTTATGACATTCCTTTAGATAGTTTTCTATAGTAAGTCCCAGAGATTGAATATGCTCCACAGTATGGAGTTTGAATAAATAGAAAATGACTGCAAGTTCAATGAATTATGTTGAGTCATGGTGTGATTTGGGACAAGTTGCTTAGCTGCTCAAAGCCTGAAGTTTCTCAGAGTACCAGAATCTTTAAAGTCCTTGTGAAATATGCAGATTCTCTAATTCATCTGTTAGTGTTTGATATATCACACATATATCAGCAAAGTATTCTTGGAAATCATAAGTAGTTAATTTCCCAGAACATATCCCTCTGATTTGATGCTTTGCAGATCAGCCAAAAATATAATTTAACTTACTTTCACTTCTATCTCCTTCCCTATCTCATGTGTTGGATTCAAGATGACTATATTAATGGGTTATATAAACTGTGAGAGGGTAAAATTTAGGGAAAGTGAAACCTTTTTAAACTTGTGTGTATGGTAAGATAGTCACAATGTTTAGCTGCTTTCTGAGTATATTCAGAGTATAGGTCAGTCTTACAATACCCAGAACACTACCTTGTTTCTAAACAACAGACTTAGCATTTCCATTGGTGGTTTCTCACTGGCCAATTGTTTAGTCTGGTTATCTTAAAATGATTCCAGGCCTAGGGACAAGTTTAAATACTTTAAACACTTCTCCATTGGATTACCATGCCACATTCCATATTTAGAAATATGTTATTTTCTTCAGAGTCTTTAGACAGAGCTCAGTAAAAAAAAAAAAAAAAAGAAGACTTAATTATAAATAGAATGGTTCAGAAATTAGCCTGAAATGTTACCAGTGGAGACAGTACATTTATCAGGAGACAGGGCTTAAAGAGTTTATTTTACTGTTCCTTTTGGTCCCTTTTTTTTTTTTTTCTTTAGAAAGATGACTGTGATTCTGCCAGTCTTTGATTTTTTCTTTTTCCTTTTTTTTTTTTTATAATTTTTTAAAATTTATTTATTATATTTTATTTTTGACAGAAAGAGAGAGAGATACAGAGACAGAGAGAGAACTGAACTGTGGGAACTCCCCAGTTCAGCATGTGGGTCCGCCTGGGCCGGAGTCGGGATTCGATCCTCGGTCCTCAGGGCTTCAAAGCGAGTGCTTAACCCGCTGAGCCATCCTGGCTTTCCCTTCTTCTTCTTTTTTTCTTTTTTTAATGTTATTTCTTTATAACAATTTATTTTATTGTTTGAGAGAAGGTGAGAGAGAGAGAAAGAGAAAAGGGGGGAAGGCCAGAACAGTTCTCATAGCTTCATATCATTAACTGTGACATACCCGGTAGTTTCATTTCACACAGGTAGATGTGGGGCCATGTGGAGTGGGAACAAAACTGGGGGCCTCTCACATGGGAATTGAGAACCTTCACCACCATTCCAGCTGCCAACAGTCTCTCCACAGTTAAGCATATGGGCTTGCACAGGCTGGGGTTTGATTTTCGATTCCCGGACTTTGGGGTTGCAAGGCAAGTGCTCAACCTGCTGAGCTATCCTGGCATCCCCTTGATTTTCTGACCTGCTGTAATCCCCTAAATTTTAATTTAGCAATTAAGTAGGAGAGGGAACCAAATCAAATATGTGAGTCAGAATGGCGCCAGTCTCTATGGGAAGACAAATTTATTTTTATTTTCTGCCCAAAGAAGTTAAGATGATATGTTGACAATAAAATTGAGTCTGTTTGGCATTATATAGACTGGAATATTATATATGCTTAAATATAAGATGAGTCTAAAAATAAAGGTAAACCTCCATTTTCCCAATGAGATTTGCCCCTCCCCAATTTTTTCAGGTCACTTGAAAGTATGAAATTTTAAGGATGTGGATGAAATTAATCAAATGACTACTTGTAATATTTAATGTTTTATTTTACTAACACATGCATCTTTAAACTTTGTATTTAAAGATTTATGTGCAAAATTTTAAAATGTTATATATTAGAAACATTAATTTTTTATTTCTATACTCATGAAATAATTTTATTTACACTCTACATGTACATTTTTTTAAAAGATTTATTTTATTGTTTTGACAGAGAGAGAGAGAAGAGGGAGGGCCCAGAGCAGTCTCCATAGTTGTACATCGTTAGTTTTCAACATAGTTTCATTCCACACAGGTAGACGTGGGGCTGCACAGGGCAGGAACCAGGCTGGGGCCTCCCGCATGGGAAGCACACCCCATTTCAGCATATGGTCCACATGGGCCAGGGCCAGGACTTGATCCTTGGACCCTGGGGCTGCAAGGCGAGTGCTCAACCTGCTGAGCCATCCCAACTTCCTCCATGTACACTTTTTGTTTTTAAAATGTTTATTTTGAAATATACACACAAGTTGTGTTAAACATGTGTAAAGATAAATAATAAAATTAACTCAATTTACCAGTAGTTTAACAGAGTATCTCTGTTACATGATTTAATAGAGTTTAACCAGTACCTCTGAAACCCTTATGCCATTCCCTTTCTCTCTCCCAGCAGTAACTATTTTATAAATTATGTAAATTATTCTTTCTCATTTTTAAAAAGTGACTTATTGAGGGATGCTGGTATAGCTCAGCAGTTGAGTGCTTATCTTGCAATCGTGAGGTCCAGGGCTCAATTCCTGGCCCCAACCTGTACAACCCCACATGCTGAACTGTGGCACAACTAATAACTAACTGCCAGGATGGCTCAGTGGCAAAAGTTCTCATCTCCCTTGTGGAAGGCCCTTGATTCAGTTCCTGCCCCTTGTGGCCCACATCCACCTGTATGGAATGAAACCATGTCACAACTAATGATGTACAGCTGTGGAGACTGCTCTGCCCGTCCCCTTCTCTCAAAACAATAAGTCTTAAAAAAACAGATTTATTGAGATTAATTTATATATCATACAATTCACCCATTTAGAGTTTACATTCAGTGTGATTTAGTATGTTCAAAATTGTGCCATTTATCACCACAATTGAGTTTTTAAAAATTTTTACTGCCCCTAAAAGAAGTCCCATACCCATTATCAGTCAGTCCTTATGCCATATTTCTGCACCCGCCAGCAGTAACGAACCACTAATCTACTTTGTATTTCTATAGATTTGCCCATTCTGGATATTTCATATGAGTGGAATCATTTTTATATGGTCTTTTGTGACTGCCTTCCTCTTAGCATGTTTTCAAGATTCATCCATGTTATATAGCATGTATTAGTACAATTGACCCTTGAACAATGTGGGGGGTTAGGGTCACTGACCTTCTGCACAATCGAAAATATGTGAATAACTTACTGACTTTCCCAAACCTTAACTACTAATAGTATATTATTAACAGGAAGCCTTGCTGATAACATAAACAGATGATTAACATATTTTGCATGTAATATATATATTATGTACTGTATTCTTACAATAAAGTAAGCTAAAGAAAATGTTATTAAAATATCATAAGAGAAAATATGTTTATTGTATTTATTGAAAAAAGTGCATATAAGTGGACCCGCATAGTTCAACTGTACTTTATTATTTATTTATTTATTTATCAGCATTCAAAAGGTTTTTAATAACAAGGCAGGATCTAGGGTTAGTTTTTGTAGCTGTGGGTTGGCATGCTTGAACTTGGAGTGCACGTAGGGTTTGGTGTGGTTGTGTGGTGGTGGGCCAGGAGCCTTGCCTAAATGCCTGTACACTTTTGGCCCTTGCGAGGAACACAGAGCAGGGCGGTGTCTCAGCCCTTGAAGGAGTCCAGGGCCAGCTGGTGAAAGGTGAGTACCTTGCCCCTGGCCTTGAGGATGCAGCTCTGGGCGAGGCTACTCACATGATGTGCACACACCTTCAGTTCGGGGACCTTCTGGACACAAATGTCATCAGTTATAGTCTCTATAACCATAGCTCTTTTGCCCTCTGGCCAGGAAGCTTCATCTTCCTAATCATCTGGGAAAAGGACTTAAGACAACTGGTTGGTGCCATTTATGAACAACCTCTTCAGCACCACCTGGTTGAAGGTGGAGGAGTAGGTTGGTCTGACTAAAAACCTGTATAACCTGACCAACAGCCTTAGTAGATGTCGTGGCTCTTGGATTCCTCTCGCTAAACCTTTTGGTCTTTGTTGTGGTGGATGTCCTACTCCGCCATGTGGGGAAAGAGAACTGTATTTTATTTTTATTGCCAGAAAATATTCCATTGAATATACCACATTTTATTTATCCATTCATTAATTGATGGACATTTGGAATGTTTCTATTCCTTTTTTGTGTGTAAACCACTTAAAAAAAACAGCTTTATTGAGATATAATTCACATACCATACAATTCACCCATTTAAAGTATACAGTGTTCCCTCGCCACTTTGCGCTTCATGTTTTGCGGCTTCGGTGCTTCGCTGGTTTTTCCAAAATATTCATCAAAAAATAAACATAAAAAAATACAACCATGTCAGCAGCCACATTGCGGAAAGGAGCGTTGTTTCATGTTGATGCGCACGAGAGAAGGATCCCTGCATGTCAAACAAAGAGATGAGTTGACTCAGAGTACATACCACGGGCTCTCATAAAGGCGCGTGATTGGTTTCCGGTGCGACATCAACCAATGAGAAAATTCCTAGGGGCAAATCCTACTTCCCGGTTTTTCAGCTTTCGCAGAAGGTTCTGGTCCCCATTAACCGCGAAAAAAACGAGGGATCACTGTACAGTCATTGGTTTTAGTGTAGTCAAGAGTTATGCAACCCTCACAACAATTGATTTTAGAACATTTTCATCATCATCTCCCCAGCCCTAAACCTATTAGCAGTTACTCTCCATTTGTCTCTAAACCCCAAACCCTAGGCAAATAGTAATATACGTTTTCATAGAAGTGGAATTATATAATATGTAGTCTTTTAAGTTAATGTACTGTTTGGTTTTCTTTTAGTGTACTTTTTTTAAAAGATTTATTTTATTGTTTGAGAGAAAGAGAGAGAGAGAGGAGGGGAGAGAGAGAGAAGGGGGGAGGGCCCAGAGCAGTCTTTACAGCCACACATCACCAGCTGTGACATAGTTTCACTCCACACAGGTGGCTGTGGGACAGGAACCAAATTGAGGGGCCTCCCACCATCCTGGAGATTACCAATTGCACCATAGATTAGCACATGGGTTTTCACGGGCTGTGGCTGGGACTCGATTTCTGGATCCCATAGTTGCAAGACAAGTGATCAATCTGCTGAGCCATCCCGGCATCCCTATTAGTATACTATTTTCAGGGTTCATCTCTGTCATTTGTATCAGTACTTCATTCCTTTTATAATCAAATAGTGTTACATTGTGTGGACATACCCCATTTGGTTTATCCATTTATCAGTTGATAGACATTTGGGTTGTTTCCAACTTTTTGGATATTATAAATAATGCTACTATGAATTTTTAAAAAAGATTTATTGTTTGAGAGAAGATGAGAGAGAGAGAGAGAGAGACAGGCAGAAGCGGGGAAGGCAGTCTTCATAGTTGTACATCATTAATTTTTGACATAGTTTCATTCCACACAGGTGGATATGGGGCCGCATGGGGTGGAACTGAACTGAGTGTCTCCGCATGGGAGGCAAGAACTTTCGCTGCCATTCCGGTGGTTACCAGTTTTGCCGTAGTTTAGTATATGGGTCTGCACTGGCTGGGTCTGGAACTCGATCCCTGGACCTTGTAGTTGCAAGGCAAACGCTCAACCTGTTGAGCTATCCTGGTATCCCCCATCCCCTTTTTTAAAAAATATTTATTTTATTGTTTGAGAGAAGGTGAGAGAGAGACAGACAGACAGACAGACATAGAGGAGTGGGGAAGTACTATGAATTTTTAAGTTCCTGAATGGGCATATATTTTCGGTTCTCTTGAGTACATACTTAGGAATGAAACTGATGGATGATATGATATCTCAATGTTTAACATTTTGAGAAACTGAAAAATTATTGTCCAAGGTGGCTATAGCATTTTACATTTCCATTAACAATGTATTAGAATTTTCAGTTACTCCACATCCTTGTCAACACTTGTTATTGTCAGTCTTTGATTATAGCTATACTAGTAGGTGTGAATTGGTATCTCATTATGATTTTTCATATTCACCTTTGACATCAGTGTTATCAGCATTACTAGAACAGCTTTCCAGAGTACATAATTTTCACTTCTTTTTAAATTGTTTGCTATACTACACTTTGAATTCGGGTAAGATGCTGTCCTTAGGAATTTTACCCTAAGCCACTAATTTCTTGCTAGCCTTTCTAATTTATTAAGTAGGTGTGATTTGTGTTCTCCACCATATAACTACTACTTAGTGTTGCTTTAAATATTTTATTTTGTAACCATCCAAAATTTATAGATAAGTTGCAAGTACGTTATAAATAATTGTTTCCTGAACCACTTGAGAGTAAATTGCTAACATGATGTTTTATCACTCCCCAAGTACTTCAGTTTGTATTTCCTATAAATGAGAAAGCTTTCCTAAATAACCCCATTACACTACTAAAATTAGAAAATTAACATTGATGCATTATTATCAAACCCTCAGACCCCGTTCAAGTTCCACCAATTGTCCTAATATACCCCTTTTAGCAAAAGAATCCAGTCCAGAATCACATATAGCTTTTAGTTGTCATACCTCTTCAGTGTTCTCTCTGGAACAGTTCCTCAGTTTCCTTGACTTTCATGACTCAGATGGTTTTAAAAATTACAAGCCAATTATTTTGTAGAATGTTTCTCAATTTGGATTGTCTGATATTTCATCATGCTTATAAATGGTAGCAGACTGTTTGTTAGAGAAGAGATGCTCTGTTATTCTCATTGCATTCTGTTAGGTGGCACATGATTTCTTTTTATCGATTATTTTTTATTTTTATTTGTTTATTTTTTTAAAGATTTATTTTATTGATTTTTAACAGAGAGAAACAGGGATAGAGAGAGACAGAGAGAAGGGGGAGAGCCCAGAACAGCCTCCATAGTTGACATTAGTTTTCCATATAGTGTCACTCCACAGGTGGGCACAGGGCTGCGCAGGGCAGGAACTGGGCTGGGAGCCTCCCACTTAGGTCCCGGCAAGAACTGAACTGGGGGCACACCCCAGTTCTGCATGTGGGTCCGCATGGGCCGGGACTGGGATTCGATCCTCGGTCCCCAGGGCTTCAAAGCGAGCACTTAACCCGCTGAGCCATCCCAGCTTTCCCTTTTTATTCATTATTAACGATGTTCACTTTAATCACTTGATTAAGGTGGTGTCTGCCAAGCTTCTCCACGGTAATCCTGTTCCTTTCCCTTTGTAATTAATGTTTTATGGCTAAGTATTTTAAATGAAAATACTTCATTCTTTTTTAGACTTTTTAATTTTATTTTTATTTATTTTTTTAAACATTTATTGTTTGAGGGAAGGTGTGAGTGAGAGAGAGAGAAAGAGAGAAGTGTACCTGGGGGAAGCCGGGATGGCTCAACAGGTTGAGCACTGCCACACGTTGATGTAAACATAACTGTGAGACATTGATATATATACCAAGGTTATGAAACCACACCAAGTTGTCTGTACAGTGCTGCCAACATAAGCTCATGGCAGCAAGTTCTTGGACTAGTTGTCAGACCTTGTATATATGTGTATGTATAAATGAATTTGTTTATACATATCTGTATGTATAAATGAGTTTGAATTATAGCCCCAGTGTAGAGCTACCACTACTGGGTTCATTCTGTTTGTTCAATTTCCCTGTATGTAACCATTCTCCCAATGCTTGTGATGCCCCTCACCCTACTCCATCTTCCCCTGGGTATAGATCATGGTGTCCAACCTTTTGGCTTCCTGGCCCACATTGGAAGAAGAATTGTATTCGGAGAATGGTTACACTAACAATAACAACAGCTGATTAGCAAAAAAAAAAAAAGAAAAAAGGTCACAAAAAATTTTATGTGTTTTAAGAATTTGTGTTGGGCCTCATTCAAAGCCATACTGGGCCACAGGTTGGAGATGCCTGGTGTAGATGCTTACTCCACCTACTATCTTTAGGACTATATTTTTCAGGAAAGGCACTATTTTTGCTTTCTTAGTTTATTTCCAAGTCTTGCTTACAAAAATATCCATATTGTAGCATAATTTTAAGGGATTCCCTCAGATGAGCAATATAGCGATTGAAACTAGTCTTTATTAAATTTGATTCTCTCTTCTCCCCATATAGTACTTTATTGTTCAGAATGAGAGACTATGCTACAATATATATTCTTTGATTAATTCAGCAAACATTTATTAAGTACCAACTATGTGATAGTCAGGCTTTAGGTGCTAAGAATACAGTAAGGAACAAAAAAGTCTCTACCTTCATGGAGCTTATGTTATAGTGAGGTAGACAGACTATAAATAATGTAGTGTCAGGAAAACTCTAGAAAGAAAAATAAGTCAATCATGGGGAAGAGAATGAAAGAGGTGCTGTTTTAGATATGGTGTTAAGGTAGTGCCTCTTTGAGGAGGTTATGTCTGAGAGACCTGAATGAAGAAATGGAATGGTATTTTCTAGATGATCAATGTTCTTGGCAGAGTAAATAGTGAAGAACCCTATGGTGGAAGCATATTTTAATTTGTTGAAGGAACATTAAGAAGGTGAGTGTGACTGGAGCTCAGTAGAGAGGAAGGGAAATAGGAAATTCTTTGAATAGCCTACTTTTGGGCATTAAATGGAGTAACTAATGGCAGCTGACAGTGATTTTAGCATAGGCATTTACTAAACTCAAGAGGGGTTCCATCATACATACATATTTAAAAGGGGCTTCTAGTCTTTAGTCGAAATTATTAAGCCATTTTACATTGTGTAGTAAACTGTTACAAGGTACAGTTGTAAAGATGTGTATTTGTGGGGAAGCCAGGATGGCTCAGTGGGTTAAGCGCTCACTTTGTAGCCCCGGGGACCGAGGATCGAATCCCGGTCCTGCCCGAGTGGACCCATATGCTGAACTGGGGAGTGCCCCCAGGTTAGTTCTCACCGGCCCAGTTCCTGCCCTGCGCAGTCCCGCGCCCACCTGTGGAATGAAACTATGTGGAAAAACCAATGATGTGCAACTATGGAGACTGCTCTGGGCCCTCCCCCTTCTCTCTGTCTCTGTATCTCTCTCTCTCTCTCTGTCTCTGTCAAAAACAATAAAAATAAATCTTTAAAAAAAAAAAAAAGCTGTATATTTGTTTGGAACCACAAATTTGCTCCAAGTTGTCTTAAGTATAGTGCACATAACTACCTGTCTATAGAGTTAATGATATCAGATAAAAAGACTCCATCTATACAGATAAACAAGTATTATTAACTAATAATAAAACCAAATTAGGACTGGAGGGGGATAATGAGAAAAGAAGCATGCTTGATTAATATAGCAAAAATATATTGAGTGAATTTGTGGTTCAAAATGGCCATATGTCTGAGTTGACATACTCTGTGTTAAACATAACCTTATAGACAAATCAAGTTTATACTAAAATTTGTCTAGAGAGCAAGCAAAAAAAACAAATAGAATCAGAAGAATATAATATGCTTACTTCCAGATCAGAAAGAATGTATGTGTTAACCTGGCACTGTTTTATTATAATAAAATGTCAAAAAAAAAAATGTAGGAAATGAGACCAGAAAGAAAGTCAGGGATGTAGAGGGTTTTATAAATTAAGATAAAGACTTTGGATGTTTTGAAGAGGGGAGCTGATATGATCTCTGTTTTAAAATGTAATGTAAAAAGCATAAAAGGAGTGTGTAGGGAATACATGATAGAGAGATAAGGGAGGACTCAAAGGTATCAGTTGGTCAGGTGGCTTTCAAACTGTAATCTATAATAAAAATATATTTTAAATAGTGACCTAGTATATATCTTCATATATGTATATATTTATAAATGACCCTACACAATATTTACCTTTATTACATGTAATGTGCTGTGATATTTTCAATTTGTAATACCTTCTACTTAATTACTAAAAAGGTGGTTTGTAAGTCATTAATTTCATAACTCATTAATGGATTGCTATTTGCTGTTTGAAAAATAGTGTTAATCTCAGGGATTCCGTGATAGCTCAACAGAGGTTGAGTGCTTGCCTTGAAACTGCGAGGTACAAGAATTGAATCCTAGCCCTGATCCATGCAAACCCATATTCTGAACTGCAGCACAACTGGTAACCACTGGGGTTAATTTATCACCCCTCCAAAAAAATTCTATACTCATTAACAGTCACTCTCTATTTCTTCTCCTCTTAGCCACTGCAACAACAAATTTACCTCTTTGTGGATTTTCCTATTCTGGACATTTCATGTAAATGGATCATATAATATATGGCCTGTTGTGACTAGTTTCTTTCACTTAGCATAATATTTCCAAGGTTTATTTATGTTGTAGCATGTCATCAGTGCTTCATTCCTTGTTATGACCAAATAATATTCCAGTGTTCCAAGAAATTAAAATAGGAAAAACCACACCCCCAAAAAATAGGAAAAAAAAAACACCATTGTCCGGATGTACCCTTTTTGCTTCTCTCTTCATCAGTTGATGGGCCATCTGGGTTGTTTCCACTTCTGGGCTACTATGAATAATGATGTTCAGATATTTGTGTACAAATTTTTATGTAGACCAGGAGTGAAATTGTTGGATTAGATGATAACTATGTTTAATATTTTGAGAAACTGCCAAACTCTTTTCCAATGTAGTTGCATGTTTTACATTTCTGCTAGCAACACACGAGGGTTACAGTTTCTCCACATCCTCATCAACGCTTGTTATTTTCCATCTTTTTCATTTTAGCCTAGATAATGTATATCTCATTGTGGTTTAGATTTGCATTTCTCTAATGGCTACCAGTGTTGAGCATTTCCACATGTGTTTACTGGCCATTTGTTTATCTCTTTGGAAATATATTTGAATATTTAAATCTTTTGCTCATTTTTAAATTGGATTATTAGTGTTTTTATTATTGAGTTGTAAGAATACTGTATATTTTATTTTATTTTTTAAAAGTATTTATTTGTTTGCAAGACTAATTTTTCCTCCTCTTATCGGAAGGTCCTATCCAAAATGCACAGATGTCTTCTCCACAAGTATCAGTGAGCCAAGGATATAATTCTCAGCTTCCAGGATCCTACCCTCATCTAATACCAGCAAAGACTTTGAATCCAGTCTCTGGACAGTCTATCTATGGTGGTTCTCAGACTGTTTCTCCATTAAGTAATTATCAGGGTCCTGGACAGACTCTTTATAGACCACCTGTGGCTTCCAGTACAGTGACACCTTCACTCCATAGTGGTCCTGTTCCCCGAATGCTACAACCTACTTCTCAGAACCCAGCTGCTACACCAATGCCTTCTAGTAGCTTTTTTCCTGGAGCCAGCATACCACCACCTTTGAATTGGCAATGTAACTATCCATCCACAGGACCACAGACAAACCATTGTCCTCGTTCAGCATGTGGACCAACTATGTCTGGGAATACAAATTTGACAAGTCATCAGTATGTTTCTTCTGGAGATCCTTCACTTCAAAACAACTTTATAAAGTCAGGTAGAGTTCTTTTGGGAATGCTTAAAGTATAAAAAATTGGAAATGTTTGCTTGCTTAGATGTTTGAATTAATATTTCAAGGCTTAAAACCATATATTATAGAGTACTATTGATTGTTAAAATAATTGTTAATTTTTAAATAATTCTCTAACCTTTGAATTAACTTAGAATCATGGGTTGTTCCTGCTTTGCTTCTTTTCTTTGAAGGTATCCTCTGTGTTTCTTTCAGTCACCCATAATATTTCAGGGACTCAGGTATGCATACAGAACCACTTCTTTAACAACCGTCATTACTTTTATTAACTGAGTTCCATCTTGTATTCTAGGGAAGCTCAATCCCTGTGGTCTTTCTTTGGTCTTGATCTGAGGCTTTGATTATGTTTTTGTCCAAGCTTGGGCAGTTTTTGGCCCCAGAAATTGTAGGATTCCAGAAGTCAAAACATAATATTTTTGGAGTGAGGAGTGTTAATGAGCTCAACTGCAGTCAGAATGCAGTGGACAGAAATTTATATTTGTTTTTGTCTAAAAGTTTTATATCTTTGGCTTCTGCATTTAGGTCTTTGATGAATTTTGAGTTAATTTTTGTGTATGGTGTTAGGTAGGGGTTCAATGTCATTCTTGTGCTTGTGGATAGGCAGCTGTCCAGGACTACTTGATGGAGAGACTATTCTTTCTTCCATGGAATTATCTTGGCACCTTTGTTGAAAATCAATTGATAATACTTGAAAGGGTTTATTTCTGGACTCTGAATTCTAGTTCATTGATCTATATGCCTATCTTTATACCAGTACCAAACATCTTGATTACCATAGCTTTGTAGCAAGCTTTACATTTGGGAAGTGTGACACTACCAATTTTGTTTTTCTTTTTCCATATTGTTTTGGCTGTTCTAGGTCCCTTGTATTTCCATAAAAACTTTAGAATCAACTTTTCAATTTTTAAAAAATAGACAGCTGTGATTTTGATAAGGGATTATGTTGAAACTGTATATCAGTTTGGGAAGAAATCTATATATTCTTGGACTGACTTGGATCTTTGTATTTTTAACCTCAGTGTTTGGTCATATCTGGTTCAAAAGTAGGTTCATTTACCATTCTTTTTTTGCTATTAAAAGTAGTATTACACACTTGTCAACATTAATAGTGTTTCTTTGAAAAACATTTAAAATGCTGTATTGGAATCTGCAGGTTGATTCTGCTCAGCAGACACCCTCAAGGAAATGAACTAGTAAAAGCATCCAAGTGAAACAGTAATATTAATAGTTACCAAAAGGTATACTCATGTGTATTTCTGCATCTATATACTATGTACACTTCATCAGGTGTGTAGTTTGTGAACTGTGAGGCTACTTATTTTTCTTAGCTTCTCCCCCCTCCCCCCCCCCCCCCCCCCCCCTCCCCCCTCCCCCCC
>PVKE010024273.1:10812-24136 GCA_004027555.1 Craseonycteris thonglongyai | reverse complement strand
GTAGTGGGGGCTGAGCGAGCAGCTCGGGGCTTTTCTTCCCCTCTGGCCGGGCTGCTTTTTCACTGTCTCTGTGAGCCTGCCTGCCGGCTGTGGGCCTGCCTGCCGGGGCGCCGCTTAGCTGTGGTGCAGGCAGGTGGGGCTTGGCAGGGGCTCGGCTGCGGCTGCTCTGCAGGACCGGGACTCACTCTAAGCACGTCTAGTGTTGCCCAGCGTGCTCCCTCAGTGCCCACTGAGCCGCTGCCCTCATTCCAAGAGCCCTGTCTTCAAAAGGTGCTCCCTCACAGACAACCTTAGGAGCTCAGCTGTGTCTCCTCTGTGAATCAGGGGTGCGGAGCTGCTGCGGGCTGGTGCCCTGCTCTCACCCCGCCCGCCGGGAAGTGCCGCCGCCCTGCTCCACAGTCCCTGTCCCACTTTAGGCTCCGTGATCTGATTAGGGCACCGCGTGTCGCCCCTTGAGTTGGGATGTTAAATTGTCCACATTCTTGTGGGGCTTCCACGCTCCCTAGGTCTCGGCTTCCAGCCCGCCCTGGGTCTAGCTCCACTTTGACTGTAGTCCCCCAGTCCCCCTTTGTTTTTGCCAGCCCCGGGCCGCGCTCCTGTCCCCGAACTGCTCCTTCTCCCTCCCTTTCCCGCTCTCCCCTTTTTCCTCTAACCTTTGTGTGTTGTTCTGCATTGTGTGGTTCTCTCAGTTGAGGGTGCTTCTCAGGGTTTCCCCTGTGGGTTCCTTTTTGTTCATAAGTCCCTTCCCAGGTAGGTGTCTGGGTTCTCCTCTCATGCCGCCATCTTGCTCTCCTCCGGATATTTTTATTTTTAATTTATTTATTAATTTATTTTTGAACTGAACTGGGGTACACCCCAGTTTAGCTTACGGGTACACCTGGGCCAGAGTCAGGATTCAATCCTCAGTCTCCAGGGCTGCAAAGCAAGTGCTTAACCCACTGAGACATCCCAGCTTCCCCAGGATATTAAAAAAACAACAACAACAACAAAAAAACACCAAAAAAAACACACACACACAAATGACCAGCAAATACATGAAAAATCTAGCTCTTTTTATTATCAAATGGATGCAAATATAAATGAGATATTTTTCCTCCTATGAAACTGATGAAGATGTTTCTTTAGAATGGTGGCACTCAGTGTTGGCAAGGATGTGATTGATGAGGTGGCTTTCTTATGTACCACTTGTGAAAGTATTGAGTGGTAGAAAGCAATTTGTCCTCATATGACAAGGGCTTCAGAAGGCAATAAGTGTAGCTCAGCTCAGAAATGCCAGTGCTGACGATCTACTGATTTTCCTCACAATTCATAAAGAAGATAGATTTTTACTGAGGTCTTAATCTTTATAGCTTAAGCATACAATTCTTTTTCTTTTCTTTTTTTTTTTTTTAAGATTTATTTTATTGTTTTTGACAGAAAGACAGAGAGAGATGGAGGCAGGGGAGTGGGGGTGCAGAGCAGTCTCCATAGTTGTATGTCATCAGTTTTCAACATAGTTTCATCCCACATAGGTGGGCAGGGAGGCCTTGCAGGGCAGGAATGAAGCGGGGGCCTCTTGCATGGGAGGCACACCTCCCACAAGCTGGGGACAGAACTGAGGGTCTCCCACATAGGAAGCTTGCTCCAGCAAGACTCAATCTTCAGACCCCAGGGCTGCAAAGCGAGCGTTTAACCCAACTGAGCCATCCCAGCATCTCCAAGGGTACAATTCTTTTCCTCTCATAAAGTCAAAGACTTTGATCTTTTCACTGAAAGACATCGCTTTATGGCTTCTCTTTGGCATATGCCAATAGCCAGCATTGCTACTCTTGCACTTTGGGGCCACCATTAAGTAAAATAAGGGTGACTTGATGTTGTAACAGTTGATATGACAATTGAGATGGCTAAGTGGCTAATGGGTGCATGGCATATACAGCATGGATACACTGATCAAAGGGACGAATCACCTCCCCAACTACACAAGATTTCATCACACTGCTTGGAAGAGTGCACAATTC
The DNA here is from genome assembly GCA_004027555.1 of Craseonycteris thonglongyai. Classification (NCBI taxonomy): domain Eukaryota; kingdom Metazoa; phylum Chordata; class Mammalia; order Chiroptera; family Craseonycteridae; genus Craseonycteris; species Craseonycteris thonglongyai. The sequence goes on along the minus strand of PVKE010024273.1, from coordinate 22,139 downwards.
AAAATGTATGAATTGTCCAATTCTGGAATTTTCCATTTAAAATGTTTGAACTGCAGTTGACTTTTGGGTAACTGAAAATCTGGAGAATGAACCAGTGGGTGGGTGGGTACTGCTGAGCTCAGAGCTCCCACATGCATGTGAAATCTGCATGCAAATAAACCATTTGTTTTTCTCTTGCTCATTCCTCCCTGGCCAGTCCATGTCCACAGGGCCCCAGCTGGAGAACCCGGGAGGCCAGAAAAAGTATTTTTTTCTCCCTTGCACTAGAATATTACTTCACCACCAAAAGCTGAATGATTGAGAATCCAAAGCCAACTTCGTTAAGTCACAACTAGAAAGAGGTTAGTGGAAACTTACGTAATTATTGGTCTATCATCATAAATTGTACCAAGAATTATGTCCCATGTAATAAATGTATCACTTGGCTGACAATAATCACATTTGCAGGGTTGTAAAAAGCAATTCCTACTTTTTATTCAAATGGGAAGAAATGACTTTGACATTACACTGGCTTTTTTATAACCTTCAGAAGCACTTTTCAAACCTCATTCTGTTTGCTTGACTTCATACAATGAACAATTTATAGTTATAAGCAAGTAAGCTAGTAATATAGATTTCAGCTGACAAAAACAAAAATATAGGGAGTAAGAATGAGCTGTGGAGGCAAAAACAGGCCTCATATGCTTGCTTCTCCCTCTGTCACCAGCCTGAACCTAGAAGGACATCAGTGACCCTTGACAACTTGTTAGAACAAAAGGATCACCCTTCTTCCATGAGAAGAGTAATCTTCATGGTTTAAAATTCCTTTGGAGTAAAAAAAATGTAATAGGTATATCATTTTGCTTAAATATGTTCAGGAAAATCTAAAATTTTGACATAAAGTTATAGTACATAAAAAGTATACTTTATTCAAAACAAACTTCATATGAATGTAATTTTTTTTCAAGAGTTATACCAATCCCCACTTCTTACCTACAATTTTTAGTATAATTTGAATTTTCAAATATTCTGCTTCCTGGAAGAGGAGTATATTTAGAGTTAAAATTGAATAAAGAGAGAGAGAGAGAGAGAGAGAGAGAGAGAGAGAGAGAGAGAGAGAGAGAGAGAGAACAACAGCAACAAGAGCAGCAACAAAAAGAAAATTCTTAAACTTACCTCATTGGGTGACTGTGCCCAGAAAATCTGTGTCCCAGAAGTTTAGGTACAGCATCAGCCAATGAGATCTCAGCCCTAGATTTTTGCTAGAGCTATTGAGAAAGAGGTTTTTCTCCTTTCAAGTGTTGTTAGCAAGACCTTTGAATTATGACTACTAAGACAGATGAAGTCTTGAGAGTTATGAATAACATGACTAGAGTTGTCAAAACAAATTATTGTTCAAAGAACTATATCTAACCTCTGTGATGACATATTGAGGCACAGACTGATCATGGTCTAATTAGCTCATTTCTAATAAAACTAGAAGAAATGGAGCCACATCCAGCATTTCTGGAATGTATAAAAAAATTCCAGCATGAGTAAGGTAGGAAGCTCAATTAAAAAAAAAAAAAGAATAAAGGATATTAATAGATAATTCCCTTAAAATGAACTGATGTCCTTCATCTTTAATTATCAGGGAAAACTAAATAAAAATATAACTGTTAGCTCTTTTACACTCCTTAGGTTCTCAATAATTAGAAACTTCCAGAACACTGGGCTCTGGTGAGGATGTTTGAAAATAAGAGCCTTGTATGAGGGGTGGTCAAAGAATTCAGAGAACAGGGATTTATCGGAGAGGTGGGAGTTTGATTGTGTGACTCATTATTAGTATATGTGCCAAATTTCAGCCTACTTGCATCCTTGTTCTTTCAGATATTGCCAAAAAAGGAAGTCAAACATGAAGAAAACCCTAGGTATGGATAAAACGGGATTTCCTACCGTCATTAAGTTCCTCACAAAACAAAGGAAAACTGTTCAAACCATTTTGGAATTGATATTACTGGTTTACAGGGACCGTTGCCCTGGGAAACCCATGGTCAACAAGTGGCATAACCTTTTCAAGCAAGTCAGAGAATTAGTTGAAGACAGCCTCCATCCAGGACGCCCTGCTAAGGACCCTTACTCAGACATTGTCAAAAAAGTTGAAAACTTGTTGTGGAAGATGCCAGACTGAATAAAAAGCAGCTTGCAGAAATCGTTGGAGTATCACGTACAACCATTTTGAATGTTCTCCACCAGCATCTAAGGATGTCAAAAGTCAGTGCAAGATGGGTACTGAGAATGCTCATGTCGCTTCAAAAACAACAGTGCACCAAGTGTTTATGACAGTATTTGAACATCTGCTGAGACAACAAAGATGAAGCTTTAAACTGCATTGTCACTGGAGATGAAACTTGGGTTCATCATTATGAGCCAGAGTCAAAGCAGGAGTCTATGCTGTGGCAGGAAAAGGGCACGTCACCCACTAAGAAGTTCAAAATGCTGCAACCAGAGGGGAAAAACATGCCCACTGTCCTTTGGAATACGGAGGGTGTGCTGCTGATCGATTACAAGGGTAAGGGTGTCACAATAACTGGAGAGTACTAGTCCAGTCTGCTGAAACAGTTCAAGGAATCTGCGAAGGAGAAAAGAAGAGGAAAATGGACCAAAGGGGTACTGCTTTTACATGAGAACACACCTGTGCACAAGAGCAATGTTGTGTTGAGTGCTCCTCATGACCATGGTTTCAAATGTTAAACCACCCTCCCTACAGTCCAAACCTGGCTCTGTCTGATTATTATTTGTTCCCAAATATATTTTAAAAAAAACAACAACAAACTGCTTCAAGGGAAGAAATTTACAGACAACAAAGAAGTTTCAAGCTGCCATTTTGAGGGCAAAAACAAAATTATTTTTTTCCAAGGATGTAAATAAACTTATTGAAAGATCTGAAAACTGTATTAGAGTCAAAGGTGAATATACTGAAAAGAAAAAATCAGAATTTTTTTTACTGTTCTCCTTTATCCCGCAAATCTCTTGACCACCCCTTGTTCATGCTTGCTGGGACCACCCATATGCACAGCCATGGAAGAACATTCTGGCAGTATTCTTGAAACTGAGTATACTGATGTCCTAGAACGTAGCATTCCAGGCCTGCACATAAGTGCCCTCCGTAAAAACTACTTCACAAGTACAAAGGGAGATGTGAATGGTGAGTAGGGTAAAGTGTTGCTACCAGTAGCTAAGGGATACATTTGTCCCTCCAAATGTGAACAGCAAATAAGTAGACTACTGTGCAATGGTTAGGAGTAGGATAATCAGATGTACCATTTGAAATGGAACAGTACCATTGTTTTCTGTCCCAGTTAAAATCAGCCTAGTTAGGAGGAATTAACTAACTTTGTATTGAGCCACATGGATAGATCTCAAAAACACAATGTTGAACGAAAAAGTAAGGAACAAAATGAGATTTAAAGCACAATGCTATTTCAATAGGTCTTTTAAAACATAAAACACTATCCTTTTGAAAGGCATACACATACATGTAAATAAAATCATGGAAAGTCATTTGGAAGTGTGTATGTTAAAAAGTGAGAAGAGGAAGAGAAAATGAGACTGGGTATGATAAATGAGGGGGAAATAAATTTTTTTTTTATTAAAATAGCCACATACAGACTAACGATATGTGATAAACAGAGGCAAATGACCAACTCAATTCTGTTCATACGAGGTCAAAGTGATGTAATGTAGATTTGTACACCTGGAAACTCTCTAATTGTTACCAACCAATGTCACCCCAATAAATTTAACAATAAAAAAATAAACAAACTTTATGTTATAAAGCCCATTCAGTTTTTTAATTTAATTAAAAGACATATACAATGACGATAGTTATGATTTAGAATTATAAAAGCAAAGAAAATAACAACATTCCTTCAAAAATAGATCAACTACACATGGCATATTAGCTCAATAAAATGGTCCTCAAAATTGCTATTAAGATTATAAAGATAGGGGAGGCTAGGATAGCTCAGCAGTTGAGTACTTGCCTCAAAATCATGAAGTCCAGCGTTTAATTCCCAACTGTGGTCTGTGCAACCTCATACCGTGAACTACAGTGCAACTAGTGACAGCTCTGCAGTGAAGGTTTTCACCTCCCATGTGGGAGGCCACTGGTTCAATTCCTGCCTCGTGTGGCCCCACATCCACCTGTGTGGAATGAAATTATGTCACAACTAATAATGTATGACTATGGAGACTGCCCTGGGCCCTCGCCCTTCTCTATCTATCTATCTAGCTAGCTAGCTAGCTAGCTATCTATCATCTATCTATCACCCATCTCTCTCTCTCTCACACCTTCCCTAAGAACAATAAAATAAGTAAATAAATAAGGCCAGCAACCACTCCCACAATAGTGACAGCCACCTAGTAAAGGTCTCCAAGAGGCAGGCACGGTCACACAGTAAGAGGTGATGTCAACCACAGATGAGAAGAATTTAGCACACCTTGCATTGGGCCCAATGACAGAAGTAACATACAGTCTTTCTGGTGTGAGATCAATCTCTGGCCCTGACACTTTTCTCAACAAATAAGTTTATGTTACTTTCAGGACTGACATGATATTTTTTCTGTGACGGGTATGTTCGCATTGTTTGTGTCACTGTCAGTGGTGGAGGGACAGTGGCTTGAGATGAGCATTTTCACAGAACAGCCAAGCTGCAGCAAAAACTTCTCTTGGTTTCCTCGCTTAGGACAAAGAAGAAACCTCTAAACAGAACTCTGGCAATTTCCCACAAGGGAATTTGAAAGATTCCCTCATAAATAAATTTAAAAACAAGATTTATTTTAATAAGGTGAGAGCTTGGCTATTTGCCCTAAAGATATCACATTAGAGGCAGCCTGTGGAGAGGTGGGGGGGTGGACAGGTGTACCATGAATTCCATTTTCTCTGAGTGTCTGGCTCACACTCTAGGTTTACTGATTTATCGTTTGACACTTTAAGAGAATAATGTCCTTGGGTTCTTCATCCAAAGGCTTTCAAATTTATGCAAAGAACTAAGACAAAATAAAGAAAAGAAAGCTAAGGAGAGAAGACTCTGTGCATTTTAACAGATATTATTACACAGTGACCTTTTCGTAGCTTGCAATGGTGGGCTCACGTGTACTATGGATGAATTCAATTCAAGGGCATTTGCAGAGGTTACTACAAAATGAATCGAGAGTGCTGATTACAATGGGAATAGATTATTATTAATATAAATATATGACATCTTTTTCTCACTGAAGTTTGTGTTTTTCAATCTAATCAAATTAGTGGAATGAATTTTGATTGGGCGTCTCGGGGATGCTTGGTCTGATGTAAGCCTTTCAGACTTGCCTTTGACTTAATAAGACCACAGCTGCTAGAACAAGGTCAAGTCTGCAGAAGGTATCTTGGGTGGTTAACAGCTGAAGTGGCTCAGGGCTCCATGACAGGTGTGACCTGAGGCGTTTTCTGATGAACATAGTCTAGGGGTGGCTTTTTTTTTTTTTTTTTTTCCTGACAAGCTATCTGTATTGCTAACCATGCATACTGCAACTGGCTGATTAAACCCAACCCCTACTTCACATTGCACTGTTCAATATGGCAACCAAGTGGCTATTGGACACTGGAAATGTGGCTAGTGCAAATTGAAATGTGCTATATATATATGCTAGATTTGGAAGATGTAGTAGGAAAAAATAGAATGTAAAATATCTTGTTATATTGATAATATTTGGAGATCATCCTATCTTGGATACAGTGGGTTAAATTAAATATACTAAATTTCATTTCACCTCCTTTTTAAATTTTTTGATATCATGTGGATACTAGAAATTTTTAAAGATTTATTTTATTTTATTGATTGGAGAGATGGTGAGAAAGAGAGAGAAGTGGGGAGGGCCCAGAGCAGTCTCCATAGTTGTTCATTAGTTGTGATGTGGTTTCATTCCACACAGGTGGATGTGGGACCGTGCAGGGCGGGAACCAAACCTGAGGCCTTCTGCATGGAAGGCAGGAACCTTTGCCACAGATCCATTCCAGCAGTTACCAGTTGCTCCACAGTTCAGCATATAGAGTTGCACAGGCTGGGCCGGAAATCAAACCCTGGACCCTGCAATTGTGAGGCAAGCGTTCAACAGCTGAGCCATCCCGGCATCCTCAAGAAAATTTTAAATCACACACGTGCCTTGTATTATATGTATGCTGGATGGTGCTGTCCCAAGGAACCACTGCTGCTTTGTCTCTCACTCTGACGAAGTGACTCACCATTTCCAGGCAGCCCTCAGTGGCAATCTTCAGAGACCCTTCCCCCGGCTTTAGAAGACCATGCCCGTGGATGTTGGTTGTCCCTGCTCAGGGGTTTGGTTTGGGGTGTCCAGCCCCTTTCCACCCCTCGCATCTTTCTGAGTCATAGCTCTACATGTCAGCCTTGATGAGTTTCAGTTACCACTATGTCATTTTCTTCTCCACAAATGATATGTGGTCTTTTGTACACCTACCCTAGCAACAAATTAATTTTCTCCTGGAACAAAATGCTAACCTTTTCCATACTCTACTAGGTCCTTCACGCTCTCGTGTCTTCCTTGCACCTGGCATCTCCTTTTCAGCGACTTTCCTTGCCCATTAAGCTCTCTGCTTTTCCCCGTTCTCTAAATATACCACTCCAAGCCTCCAAACTCACTCTTTGCTCTTCTGGAATATTCAACCTTCCCTGCCATGACCTATCCATCTTCTCTCATTCCTGCCTATTCATATTAGCTCAATACAACGGAGCTAGTAGTACACACAAAAAATCATTTTTTCCCAATAATATAATAAATAAACAAATAATCTCATAGACACCACAAAGATTTGATAAGTGAGATTCATGGCTAGGATCCTTTTTTTTTTTAATGTACACCTTGGGGAAACCAGGATGGCTCAGTGGGTTAAGCACTTGCTTTGCAGCCCCAGAGCCTGAGGATCGAATCCCAGCCCCAGCCCCATCGGACCCATATGCTGAACTGGGGTGTGCCCCCAGTTCAGTTCTTGCCGGGGCCCATGCGGGAGGGTCCCAGCCCAGTTCCTGCCCTGCGCAGCCCCGCGTCCACCTGTGGAGTGAAACTATATGGAAAACTAATGCTGTCAACTATGGAGACTGCTCTGGGCCCTCCCCCTTCTCTCTGTCTCTTTCTCTGTCAAAAAACAATAAAAATAAATCTAAAAAAAAAAAATTGTACACCTTGCACAGAATGTCATTCTATAAGAAAAAGAGAGGACACCCTGTGTTGGGAAGTTACATCTATAAACAAAGCAAACTTCTGAGAAAGGAAGCTAAATGTGAAAACATTTTCTTTTTTAATGGAAAAAAGAAAGATGTACACAAAATGTTTTGCATTTTATTCACTGACCGGCTGTGAGCGATACCTGAACAAATTTTGTTCATTTACATATTTCAATTGCTAAACGATTTGTGTCATCCTTTAAGTATCTTGTTTATTTTGCTTATTTGTTTGCTAAAGCATTTGTGTCACAATTTATTCGGTTGTTAATTGTAATTCAGATTATATCACTTCTCTACCAAGACAATCATCCACCTGCTTCCTCATCAACCTCTTGAGTAAAAGCCAATTCTTCACTCTGGTTTGCCAAATTTGCCGACCTGGACACTTGCCACTCACCTCTTGCCAACCACACTCCAGCCACATGGGACTTGTTTCTGCCTGCAGAACACTCAGAATTTACTCCCCAGCTTAGAACCTTTGCACAGGCTGTTCCCTCTGCCATGCGTGCCCTTCCTCCTGATCCAGGCATGGTTTGTGGCTGCTTGAAAGTCACACTGCAGTTCAAAGATCACCTCCTCTGGGAGGCACTCCCTGATGCCCCATTGAAGGGAGCAGCTCTATCACAGCGCCCTCCTGAGTCTTTCTGCTCAGCTTCATCCAATACTTTCTCCACGTGTGTCTTATTTCACCAACTACAACGTAAGTTCCCACACAAATAGGAGCATTGCTGTATTTTCAGAACCTGAAAAAGCGGCAGCGGTGGGGTGGGGCTTTCTTTCCCCTGATGGGGTATAGGAATTGAAGAGAAGCGCCTGTCCTAGTTAACTGATGCTATGATTATGTGCGTAGAAAACCCAGAGCTGTGGATGGGAGAATTTAGTAAAGTTGCTGGAGACAAAAATCAGTCTTACAGATACCCATTCCTGCAACACACAACTTAGAAATGATGTTTTAGGAGATACCATCTACACTAGTGAAAAAAATAAGTTATACAAGGTATGTTTTTTGTGATTAATAACCCAAGTCAGCATCTTGCGAATGAGTCATGTGTTTATTAATTATTTATTCATGAGTCATGAGTTATTAATTAGGTAATAGTCAAAGTTGTCCTTAGGACATCACTTTAATGAACTTTCATGCTGATGCTGAAAGGAAGAGACGAGTGCTTGCTGACTGAGGTGTGATTTTGCAGTTATGTCGGCTTTTTTCCTAATTATTCTAACCATGGATAAATTTACATTAAGAAGGAAGGCCCAGGATGGAAGAACAAGCTGCTGATAACGCATATACATCTACATTATAGGGGTGCAGATATTATGCTCTGAAGATTCCTTGTGGGATCACTGTCAAAATAAATAAAAGACAAAAAAATGAGGCAAATGGGGTTTACAATGTTATTTTTTTAATAAGGTTTATTCCTCACATTAAAATATTCTTAAAATTATAAATACAACATATAATAATTTAATAATCAAATAAGACCAATTTCAGTTTATGTTAATAGTACATTTTTGTTGGCCTTATTCACATTAGCCATTGAGTAGAGGTATTATTTTTTTTTTTTTTTAAAGATTTTTTGTTTGTTTGTTTGTTTGTTTATTTATTTTTGAGAGAGAGAGAGAGAGAGAGAGATACAGAGAGAGAACTGAACTGGGGGAGCTCCCAGTTCAGCACATGGTTCCGCACGGGCCGGGGCCGGGATTTGATCCTCGGTCCCCGGGGCTGAAAAGTGAGCACTTAACCCACTGAGCCATCCCGGCTTCCCCTAGTAGAGGTATTGTTATTCATTAAAATGTACTCAATAATAAAATTGAAAATACAATGAAAAATCTGCAATGCCATAAGTGGATTCCCAGTTGTGTAAAATGCAGGGTGCACTACCACTAGGTACTGTGTTCCTTAAATGAGCGCCATCTGTCTTGCGTGTGTCGTGAACCCGTGTTCCAATGTTGGCTTTGCCACTTAGAAGATGCATGACCTTGGGCGAGTTATTTAACCTCTGTGGGCCTCAGCTGCACGTATAAAAAGGGAGTCACATTACCTACCTTACACAGTTGTTGTGAAGACTCATATGAGGCCCAGAACACAACGTGACATATGGTAGGCGCGCGATAAATGTGAGCTCTCACCATCACACCACTGGAAATTCGCACACCCCTAAGGAACCACATCTAGTTGTCTCAGATGTCGTGTGACAAATGCTTCCACTGAGCTTCAGGCAATGGCTGGCTGCTTTCTCTACATATAGAAGACACACAGCCACCGTGGCCACAGGCCCCTTTGAGGGCAGGCCTGGCCAGACGTGTCTTTCTCACTCCACAACTGTCATTCCCAGAGAAAGGATCATAGGACGATTCATTCCTTCTCCCTCTGTGCCTCACCCACCCAAGAAAATCGCCAAGCCAGAGATTCAGTTTCTTGTCCATTTATCTTCACATAGAACAACCTGAACCAACAGCTTCTTAGTCATTCATTTGGTGACAGCTGACCTCATGGGACCTTCTTGTGACTAATTAAGTAGAAACTAGCAAGCAGGCCCTTTAACTGGGTAAACACTGAGAGGCTGCTCACGTTTCTGACAGCCTTACTCAACTCAGATTGCTGGGCCCCTTTCCTCCACTGTCTTCTTTGGTAGCAGTGTGCTTATTATCACAGCCACACACAGCAGTTGAGAGGAAAATATTAATTTATTAAACATGTTGTGCGGATGGTCTCTAAAAGAAGTCACGCACATACACAAACCCACAGAGAATCAGTGACACAATCACTGCCTAAAACCTACGAGGTTTATGATCTCAATTTTAGTGCACAGCGGGACAGAACTACCGGTACGAAGTTTTTAGAACAACTAAATGGTGTCCTCTCTATTTAGAATAAAAGGTGGTAGATGGAGCATTTTGAAAATTAATAGAGACTATTCAGGAGACATTTGTGCTTTTGTTTTTCCTAAATTACAGAATTAGAATTACGAAAAATTTTGTCTTAAGAAGCCCAACTTCATCCCACTTCAGCACATCTCCTTTTGATTTGCAAACTGCAAATATTCATATAGCTAAATTATGTGTTAAATTCCCTCAGCTCCAAATGCACCAAAGCCTTCTCAAGTGTAACTGAAAACCAAATCTGGCCCATCGCGACCGACAAGAATTGATTCAAGCAGGTGGCTTGCTCACTCATTGTACGCCCTTCTTCAGAGCGCTGGTCCTGTGTTGTTACTTTTCATTCCTTAAGTTTGCTGTATTAGAAACTTGTGAAGTGAGGCCTAGGGAAAGGTACTTACGTTCTTGCATGTGGGAGACATTTTCATGGTATCTGTGGGCCTTTGTAAGGCTTTGTTCCTTTGCTGTGATGATATGCAAAGCAACTAAAACAGAGCTCTCCGGTGCACGTGTGTCACTTTCTTTTGAATTGATGAGAGATGTCCTCTTTGAAGGAAGCTGCAGCAATTAATTTGATATTCCCTAATCTTGAACCAGGGGAAAATTCAAAGGAACTAGCACTGTGCTGTTTGCTTGCTCAGAACTCAAGAAATATTTGTTGATGGGCTCGTTGGAAACAATACATGGGGCATGGACACACGTCTCAAAGTAGCCGAGGACATTGCTGCTGCGATGCAGTTATCTTTGCAGCTGAAAAAGTCTAAATGGAAACGACTACCTATTAATTCTCAGTAAGTATTCCAGACGAGTGAGTCGGCTGCTCTGGTGGTCTATGTTTAGCTGTGTGTTAATTATTATTCTTATAATTTTACCTTTCAGATTTAAGGCTGTCAGAAACAAATTTTAGCTCCTTGTTTTTCTGTTTAATTAGAATCAGTTTAGTGTTTATCTGAAATTTCTCTTTTAGGCCTCACCTGTTTGGGGCAAAATTACAAAAATAAAAGTAACTTCAGGGGAAAGCCGGGACGGCTCAGCGGGTTGAGCGCTCGCTTTGAGGCCACGAGGACCGAGGATCGAATCCCGGCTCCGGCCCAGGCAGGACCCACATGCTGAACTGGGGAGTTCCCACAGTTCGGTTCTCTAGCTGTCTCTGTCTCTGTCTCTCTCTCTATCTGTCAAAAGTAAAATAGAAATAAATATGCACTG
>PVKE010024272.1:0-23929 GCA_004027555.1 Craseonycteris thonglongyai | reverse complement strand
GGCAGTTATGGTGAGAATGGTATTTAGTAACTTCACAGTAAAAGAGGAGCTGTTGCAAATATTACCAATGAAAGGACGGAGGAGAGGTGAGGATGCTTATAAAACTTTCAGAACATACGCCAGGTCGATAAACATGCCTTTGCAAAAGTCTGCGATAACTACCGACGGGGCACCAGCAATGGTTGGTCAAAACATAGGATTTATTGCCCTTTGCAGGAAAGATGAATCATTTCAAACTTTATGTCCTACCACTGTATTATCCATCAGGAAGCTTTGTGTTGTAAAATACTGCCCTTTGAACATGTTATGAAAATAGTCACAAAGATAATCAACTCTATTCGAGCAGCTCCATTGGAACACCGACTTTTCAAGGCCCTGTTAGAAGATACTGAAGATAAAGAACACGATCTCATCCTGCATACTGAAGTACGTTGGCTCAGTAAAGGTGAAGTTCTTACAAGATTTGTGAACTTAATTGAAGAAATAAAAACATTTATACATGATAAAAATGAAAATTAGGATGAACTAACAGACTCTTGTTGGCTGGTGGATTTGGGTTTTCTTGCTGACACCACGGAAAAATTAGATTCTTTCAATTTGAAGTTGCAGGGAAAAGACAAAAATATAGCTGAAACTATAAGCTCTTTAAACACATTTTAAGCGAAACTGACTTTGTTCATATCACATCTGTATATCAAGTCTCTCGTGCACTTCCCATATATGAGGAAAATGCTAGGTAACAATGAATTAAACATGTCATTATTTATTGAGACCCTGCAAGTGCTTCCAAAAGAGTTTGAAGAGAGATTTCTGCAGTTTACAAATATCGAGCCAATTGTCTCCTTCTGTATCAATCCTTTTACTTGCCAAATAAATGGAAGAGAACTAGCCGCATGTATTGCAGACCTTGTTCAGGGGAAAGCAGAAGAACTAGAGTTAGAAATTTTGAACCTTAAGAACGGTATTTTGCTAAAATCCTTAATATCAGAGGACTTATGGAACATAGTCGACAAAGAAAGGTTCCCATTTTTAAAAAAAGCGGCATATAAAATCAAATCGTTTTTCGGGTCAATGTATTTATGTGAATCTTTGTTTTCAAACATGAATTTAATAAAATCACGATATAGATCTCAACTTACCGATGAGCATCTTAATAATTGTTTGCTAATAGGGTTGACGTCATACTCTCCTAATTACGAGGCACTGGCCAATGAAATGCAATGCCAAAGATCACAATGACAGATTGGTTTTTTTTATGTTTTCTTTTCTGCTTTTTTAAATGATTTTATTATACGTGTGTTTTTTATTTACTTTGTATTATGTTTTGTATATATGTTTCTTTGTGTGTATATAATTTGTACAATAAATTTATTATTTTAAAATTATTTCTGTTTATTATTTTTTATTCTTGTTCAATAATAAATATCCTTAGAAATAGCTGGTGCCCGCCACCCTACCGATATTTTAGAATGCGCCCTAGGGTGTAAAAAGGTTGGGAACCCCTGCTCTATATGGTGTCAGCTGGACAGGAGAGGCCCCTGGCCAGTTACTCCCAGGAACGGATGCCTGAAGTCTCTGCTTGTTTAGTGGTTTCCTGGAAGAGCCACTTTACACAACCCGGAAGTATGGAGAAGTGAAAACCTGTGGTACCTCATACTCATCAGGAGGATGGCTACTATATTGAAAAACAAAACAAAAGAACAACAGCAACAAGAAAGGAAAAAGTGTTTGGTGAGGATGTTGAGAAATGGAACCCTCATGCCTGGTTCTTGAGAGTGTAAAATGGTGCAGCTGCTATGGAAATAACATGGCAATTCCTTAAAAACTGAAAAATAGAGTTGCCATTTGATCTACATATTTCATTTCTGGGTACATACCAAAAAGAATTGAAAGCCAAATTTTAAAAGTATTCATACATCTGTGTTATAGGAGCATTTTTCACAGTAACCAGGAGATGGAAGCAATGCAGGTTTCCATAGACAGATGAGTGGTTAAACAAAATGTTATACATACAATGAAATATTATACATTCTCAACAAAGAAGATAATACTTTCACATACTACAACATAAACCTGTCACCAAAAGAAAAACACTGTATGATTCCATTTGTATGAGGCACCCAGTGGTCAAATTCATAAAGATACAAAATAGAACAATAGTCGCTAGAGACTGGATGGAGGGAGAAATGGGGTTGCTAAGTGGGTATAGAATTTCAGTTTTGCAAGACAAGAATACTGGGGATTGATTGCACTAGAATGTGAATTTACTTACTACTGAACTGTACATTTAAAAATGGTTAAGATGGTAATGTTTGTTATGTATTTTATTACAGTTACAAGAAAGAAAAATGAAACCTTGTTAGGTAGACTTCAAATAACGACAGTATTTTGGAGGGTTAGAAGATAAACGGTGTACTCTTTCTCTCTCTGTTCCCTACAGTGACAGATTGTTAGGAGACTTCGTAATTTCATACAGCACATCTGGGGACTCTGTAAGACCAAGTGCTGTCTTTTTGTATTTTTTTTTCTTGAGAAACGGGGCCAGCACAACAATGCACCGTTTTGGCATATGCTATCTTTTATTCCATTGTCTCACTTCCCTTTTATGCTCATTTGTGTTTCTCTAGGATTTCAAAACACTCTCACTCCCCGGATATTTTAGTACTCTTGAATCAAGTTTTATTTTTAAGGAAATCCAGGCTTAGGTGATGGGTTTGTGGTGCTTGAGAGGGGTTGTTCGCAGCAAACACTTTAGCAGAGATACATTTGAGCTGATGTTTGAATAAGGGAATAGAACGTAGAGATATTTGAGATGTGCATTGCAGAGGCAACAGCAAGTGCAAAGACCCTGAGCTGGGAGCCAGTTTGATACTTATGAGGAATGATGAGAAGGACAGAATAAAAAAGAAGACAGGCAGTGGGAAATGATGTGAGAGAGGGAGCCATATTCCCAGTTACTTAGGGCTTTAAAGGAATTGTAAGGATTTAAAATTTTACTCTAAAGGGAAGCTAGTGGAAGGGAGTTATACTGTTCGAGCTACAGCTATAAAAAAAATTTCCTCCTATAATTTAAAACAGGCATGTCCAACCTGCAACCCGGGATGACTTTGAATAAGGCCTAACACAAATTCTTAAAACATTATGAGATTTTTTTTTTCTTGTGATCTTATTTTTAAATCATCAGCTATGGTTAGTGTTAGTATATTTAATGTGTGGCCTCAGACAATTCATCTTCCACTGTGCCTGGGGAAGCCAAAGGTTTGGGCACCACTGATTTAAGACAAGAAAGCTAACTAACAGAAGTTGGTGAGGATGTGGAGAAATTGATACCCTTATAGATTGTTGATGGGAATGTATAATGGTGCAGCTGCTATGGAAAGCAGTTTTGTAGTTTCTCAAAAAGTTAAATCATAGGACCCAATAATTTCACTTCTGGGTATATACCCAGAAGAACTAAAAACAAGTATCCAAACAAAAACTTTCACACAAATATGATGGCAGAACTATGCATAATAACCAAAGGCAGGAAGAACCCAACTGCACATCAACTTGATAAGCAAAATGTGGTATATGCATATAATGGCATATTATTCAGTCATAGGAAGGTATGAAGTTCTGATTCATGCTACAACATGAATGCACTTTGAAAACATGCTAAGTAAAGGAAACAAGGTACAAAAGGTAACATATTTTGTGATTCATTTATATGAAATATCCAGGCTAGGTAAATCCTAAAGACAGAGAGCAGATTAGTGGTTGTCATGGTGGTGGGGGATGCAAATGACTGATAATGAGTGCAGAGTTTTCTTGGGGTAAGGACAGTGTTTTGGGAACCAATGGTTGTACAACATGTAAATGTACAAAATGCCATTGAATTGTATACTAAAATGGTTAATTTATGTTACATGAATTTCACCTCAATTGAAAAAAAAGATCTTTCTGGCTTACCTGCAGAGCCAAGAGAAGCAGAGGACTAGTGGTAACTCGGGCTAAGCCGGTAGTAATACAGGTGTCATTTCTTGGGGCTGAAATGAATGTTGGAGGAGAGGCAGTTGAGCTAAGTGGAAGCCAATGAGATGGATCATTTCTGAATGGAAGCCTAAGAGCATTGTAAACCCACTCAGCAAGTATCTATCTATCTATCTATCTATCTATCTATCTATCTATCTATCTATCTATCTATCATCTATCTATCTATCTATCTATCTATCTATCTATCTATCTATCTATCTATCTATCTATCTATCTATCTATCTATCATCTATCGAGACCTGCTACATTACACTGAACTCAGGGCCACATGGTTGTTCAGAATCTTGAATGACCTAAAACTAGGTAACTTGGTTTCTTCTCTGCTTTCACATTTGCTAATCTTGTTAATTCAGTGCTACTATTAGAGGAAAAGGAAGTACAGGGTATATCATAGCTCGATTGCTTTCCCTGCTCTTTGTGCATATGAAAGAATTGGTGGTTTGTTTAGTCATTAGATGTTTCACTGCTGCCTTAAATGGGTGAAACCTTCCTGAATGTACCCTTTGCAATTAGAAATTCACAAGGGGGATGACGACTGTTTTGCAATTTTAAGATCATTCTGTGACTCTTCTGTTGTGCTAGGGTTTTGCTGGAGGAATTCTTCTTAACTGTTGCCATCATTTATGAGTATGACTTTTCTCCTGAACTTGAGCTAGCCTGAGACAGGTTATAAAAATCATTTTGAGCTTCTGTAAATTATGGTTAAAACCTCAAGGAAGGCTTAAATTTTTCTTTTTCTTTTTTCCTTTTTTTTAAAGATTTTTTTTAACATAGAATAAAATGCATATAAACCTTGGTCAAGTCAACATGACAAGTCATTTTTATGTAAAGAAATCAATACCAGAGAATTTGAATTCAGTAGCTTTCTGTTGTTTTTAATTGCTAAATTTACTGGGGTGACATTGGTTGGTAAAAATTACACAGGTCCCAAGTGTACAAATCTACATTACATTGTCTTTGTATTGTATTATGTGCTCATAACTCATAGTCAGATCTCTATCACCATTTATTTGATGCCCCCTCCCTACTATCCCACTCCCCCCCACCCAGATTTCCATTTTAATTAGCTAATATTGTGTGACTCTTTTACCTCAGTACTTTGAGGCTTTTAGATAAACCTAGATAAATGTAAGTGAGGTGGAGTAATAATTGGGACAGTGAAAAGCCTACTATCCTACATTTTCTGGAAGCTACACAGCTCAGTATCTATTTGGCATTCTTGAAATGGAGATGCAAAATGGAGTGAATAATAACCTGGAAGGGTGCTAAGGAAAGAATGCCCATGGCAAAGAATCCAAATCAATGTGCTCACTTTTTCCTGAGCACTAATGTTAGTAGCTTTGTTCAGTGTTGTATTTTTTTTTTTAACTGACATAATACTATTCCCACAAAAGGGAAAAAGTTAAGATCAGAGACCATGCACACACTGTGAGTATAAGTGATTTCCAAGCTGACAGAAGTTAAGGGTCACTCCTGGGCTACAATTCATAAAAGACTCTTTCCAGCTCAACTTTCTGACGATCAATCAGTTCCTCTGCACCATAGAAATGGTCCCATGCAAAGGAAACTGGGATAGAAAGCTATTTGGAAAACTATATTTTATAGGAAAATAATATGCTCAGTCTCTTAAGTTAGCAGTTTTAACTTTTCAGTGCTGGAATATAAAATTAAGTCAAGAGACATATTTAAGTATTATAGATCATGGTGAGGCTGTTTACAGTGTCTGTCATGGATAAGCCACCAGCAGCATGACATAAATAAGATGGACTTTCTACCTAGAAAGTTTCAGCTATGACCAGATAGGCTCAAAGTGGCAGTCATTCATAAATCTGTAGGTAGTAATGGAGTTCTTTTAAGTCAGTCTGTCAGCTTCCCTCTTTATAGTCATTGTATCTTAATAATCAACACCTGAGAGAAAGACAGGTTGGTTATACCTTTCAACTATAGGAAGCCAGTTGCTTCCTAGGCAGTTCAGTTACAAAAGTGGCTCTTCTATAGAGACTTCTTGGCTGTGATGAAGTTTCTGGTATAAAATTAAGTAAGTACAGTAAAATAGAATGAACCTAAAATGTTAAATTAGAAGCAGTATGTGCTCTATGTGATCTATTTTTAAAAATGGAATTGGTTGCCAATATTTTTATTTATTAATACTTCTTTTTAATTTGCTTCTTTCTCTTTTTTATTGAATGTATTGGGTGACATTGGTTAATAAAATTATATAGGTTTCAAGATATAAGTCTATACTATTATAATTCTAAAATAAGAGGGTTAGGGGAAGGTGGGATGGCTCAGTGGGTTGAGAGCTCACTTTGCAGCGCCGGGGACTGGGGATCGAGTCCCGGCCCCAGCCCGTGTGGAACCATGTGTTGAGCTGGGAGCTCCCCCAGTTCAGTTCTCTCTGTCTCTGTCTCTATCTCCCTCTGTCAAAAATAAAAATAAATGAATAAAAATATATTTAAAAAATAAATAAATAAATAATAAAACAAGAGGGTTACACACACACAAATCTCGGGGTCCCAACTTTGCTTTAAGAATTGGAAAATCAATCATAGCTCTGTGGTTGTCTCTCACATGGCCAAACCCAGCTGCTGCTAAGTAGGGGCCACCCTCTTTAGGAGAGGTGAGTCTTACCAAGGGCAACATGTCCCCGTGTTGGCTTTTTCCTGACTTGTAGTCAACATTTCTGGTCTGCTTTACCTGCCTTGGTCCTATTAAATAGACATTCGAGTTGGCAACTCCAAATTAATAAAAAATAAAAGTAATTTTTTTGTGAAGTGGAGATGACTAATCACAATTTGGTTATTGTATTTCTAAACCATAAGCCCTTACTACGCAGAACCAAGCTACAAAGGTATTCTCCCTATATTTCCAGCTACATTCTGTTTAATTCTGTTTGAGTTTTGCTACCATAGAACAGCAGTTAATTTTTATTTCTCTATTTGTCTTCACTGAGCTAGGACTTTATTGATTTTAGATTGTCTTATTTTGTTTTTTAAAGATTTATTTTTATTTATTTATTTATTTTGACAGAGACACACAGAAAAAGAGAGAGAGAGAGAGAGAGAGAGAGAGAGAGAGAGAGAGAGAGACAGAGAGAAGGGGGAGGGCTCAGAGCAGTCTCCATAGTTGCACGTCATCAGTTTTCAATATAGCTTCACTCCATAGGTTGGCACACGGCTGCACAGGACAGGAACCAGGCTGGGGGCCTCCTACATGGGAAGCTCACCCCAGTGAGAACTGAAATGGGGTCCTCCTCACATGGGAAGCACACCCCAGTTCGGCATATGGATCCACAAGGGCCAGGGCCAGGACATGATCCTTGGGCCCCAGGACTTGAAGATGAGTGCTCAACCTGCTGAGCCATCCTGGCATCCCCTAGACTGTTCTATTTTGGATGTCTTCTGCTCTAAATTGTCCTTTAGAGAATGCTTTAACAGCATCCCATCAATTGTGATAATTATTTCTCTAATTTTCTTTCAGTTTTTTAAGAAGTATGTTATTTAGTTTCTAGAGATATGAGAATTTTCCATGGTAGTTCTATTTCTGATTCCTACTTTAATTCCACTGTGTTCAGAAAACGTATTTTTTTGTGTGATGTGAACCTTTTTAAATGTATTGTGACTTTATTTGTGGCCTAGAATATCGTAGTGTTTCATGTGCACTTGAGAATAATACATATTCTACTGTTGTTTGATTGACTGATGTATAAATGTCCATTAGTTCAAGTTTGTTGATTGTGTTCAAATTTCTTATATCTTTACTGATTTTCTGTCTCTTTTTTTCTATCAGTTTTTGAGTAAGTGATATTAAGATTTTTTAATTACAATTGTGGATTTCTCTATTAGTTTTTAGTTCGTATATTTTGGAACTCTTTTATTTGGTACATACACATTTGAGATTATTATATCCTTAGTTGATGATCATTTATTTTTACAAAACTTATCATTATAAAAATTACATTATTTATCCTTGGTAATAGTTTTTATTTTTAAATCTATTTTGGGTCATATTAATATAGCCACTCCAGTGTCTCTTTTTTGAAGGCCAAAATTTATTTATTTATTTTTTACTCCCCTCTGCCTCCATCCCTCCTCTTTCCACCCTCTCCTTACACTCTGGTAACTACCAAACTGTTGTCTATATCAATGAGATTTTGTTTGTTTGTTTATCTTGTACTTTTGTTGCTTTTAATTTTATATTTCACATATGAGTGAAGTAACATGGTTCCTGATTTTTTCTGTCTGACTTATTTTGTTCAGAATGGTACTCTCAAGATCCATCCATGTTTTTGCTAATGATAGTATTTCATCTTTTCTTATGGCAAGATGTATTCCACTGTGTATATATGTACCACTTTTTCTTTATCCAGTTATCTATCTAAGGATGTTGTGGTTATTTTCATGTCTTGACCACATTGGGGTACATATATCTTTGAAGGTAAAAGTTTTCAGATTTTTTGGGTAGGTACCCAGGAGAAGAATTGCTGGGTCAAATGGTAACTCTATTCTTAATTTTTTGAGGGATCTTCATACTATTTTCCATAGTAGTTGTACCAATTTACATTCTCACCAGCAGTGCATGAGGGTTCTCTCCGCCCCCCCCCCACCCCCGGCAACACACACACACAGTATCTCCAGTAATTAATTATTTGTCTTGTTGATGATGGCCATTCTGAGAGATGTGAGGTGATATCTCATTGTGGTTTTGATTTGCATTTTCCAATAGTTAGTGAAATTAAGCATTTTTTTCATGTATCTGTTAGCCATTTGTATGTCTTCTTAGGAGAAGGATCTGTTCAGGTCCTCTACTTGTTTTTTTAAATTGGATTTTTTTTTTTGAGTTGTATGAATTCTTTATATATTTTGGATATTATCCCCTTATTGCCGGTATTGTTTCCAAATATCTTCTCCCATTCGGTTGGTTGCCTTTTGATTTTGCTGATGATGTCTTTTGCTACACAGAAGCTTTTTAGTTTGATATAGCCCTATTCATTTATTTTTGCTTTTACTTCCCATGCTTTTGAGATCAAATTCACAAAGTTCTCCCTGAACCCAAGGTTCATACACTTACTACTGAGTTTTTGCAATGTATTTTATTGTTTCAGATCTTAAATTTAGGTCTTTGATCCATTTTGAATTAATTTTAGTATATGGTGCGAACACGAGTTAATTTGACTTACTCTAGGAAGGAGATATGGAAAACAGAATTGTGTGAAAGTATATTTCCTGTGGCTATCTGTCTTGGGATGTCTCTTAGATGTGACTCCATCTAAAGAAGAAGCTTGAGGCAAGAGAGAAATAATTATCCTCTTCCAAACTGCTACAGCCTTTCTGGAGGGCTGCTTATTAAGAAGTTTATAAAAAGCCTTAAAACTTGTATATCCTTTAACTTAGTAATTTCATTCTTAGAAATATGTTTTGGAGAAATAAGCAGAGATGGGCTCAGACATTTATTGTGATGATATTTATAATTGCAAAAAAATAGAAAAATAATCTAAATATTTAACATTATAATAAATTCTGGCATATCCTTACAAATTGAAGCCATGTAGACACTAGAAATCATGTTTAAAAGAATGTTTAACAATGATGTAAATGTCAATGACTTATCATAACATGGACAAATGCAGTAAGATTCCAGTTCTCTGAAATGCATGCTTGTTCGAAGATATATAGAAAAAAGGAAGGATCTCATTACAAAATATTAATAGTAATTATCTAGGAT
Source organism: Craseonycteris thonglongyai (assembly GCA_004027555.1). NCBI lineage: Eukaryota > Metazoa > Chordata > Mammalia > Chiroptera > Craseonycteridae > Craseonycteris > Craseonycteris thonglongyai. Next base: position 14,173 of record PVKE010024272.1, on the reverse strand, counting down.
AGTGACTTTTTCTCTTCTCTTTAGTTTGAAATTTATGACATGAATAAATGATTTTTATAACTGGAAAAGAATGCTTAATTTCAAATCCTTTCCTCCTATTAACCTAGTTTTCACTCTAGATACCACTTCCTCCCAACCTTCAACGACTGGAGCCAAAAGGTCAGAATAGTTGCCAAGTGACTGAAGAGGCAGGCTGCTGGAGTTCAAATTCCAGTTCAGATACTTTTGGCTACCTGAGCTTGGGCAAGTACTTAGCCTTCCTGTGCCTCAGTTTCCTCATCTGTATGAGTATTTGATGATACTTATATCATAGAATTGTTATAAGAATTAAGTAAGTTAATATTGTAAGGTACTGAAAATAGAGCCTAGTATGTGTTAGATGCTCTTGTCCTTATTGAAAACATCAAGTATAGCATGAGCGATTGAGGCTAGAGACAACAATTGCAACATTTTAAAACTTAGCTTGTAAAGTTTTGAGAGAATAACTGTTTCCTTTAGGTTTTTGAAGTGACCATAGTGCTTTATGGGTCAACTCAGAGTTATTGGAAATGCCATTGCTAATCTGGTAGAAGGGTATGAACAATTCTGGAATCATTTCTTCTAGAGCCCCTCAAAGACAGGATAGGGTTTGTGAGCATCGCTAGTTCTTGTCCAGCTTTTTGTAGTGCAACTTTTACTGAGAGTGATATAATTTAATGGACCATTAAAGTAGGGGAGGCCATAAACTCAGTTCAAACTGCCAGGATGCATATTTTGCCTGTCTCTGAAGAATCTGGAAACATTTTAACAATCAAGTGACAATGTTCTGGGGCCAAAGTTAAAAAAATAAAAAATCTTGTTAGAGGTTTTTCTAACCATATACTAAATACAGAGGAAATTGATTTACGGTATATGTACTAGTCTAGGGACTGTATGAAAGGAAATACTTTTACTTTAATGAAAAATGTGCTGTTTCTCACTTGGAAGTATCCATGGTCTGAGGCTTCTTGCCTTTAAGGAACTTAGAGCAACCATTCCTTGACTTTGCTGCTGGAAAGTATTATAAGCACTTAGTAATAATTTTTTCAAGTAAGAGAGACGAGGGAGCTAGAGTTACTATTTTAGATAATAAGCAATTTGCATTTTAGGAATTCTAAGCATGTAAGTTCTAGTTTCAGCATATTGGGCATTACCTGATCCTCAAGTTTGACCAACATCCTCTAACCCTCCTTCCCAACTCTAGGCATAATTCTAATTTTAGGCAAGCACGATCAGTAGTTCTGTGTCAAGATTAAGGTCTACCATCAACATTTAAAAAAAACAGTTGTTTCTTGATGTTGCCAAAGAAATTTTTCCTCTTGTTTGCAGGTGCTTATACCTCTGCCTAGAATAATTCATCTGTAGGTATTTTCATGCGGCCTTTGGCTCTCAAATCAAGTCACCTTATCCTGAGACCTTTTCCACCTACCTTAGTAAAAGAGCAACCCCCTTCTCTCTCTCTCTCTCTCTCTCTCTCTCTCTCTCTCTCTCTCTCTCACTCTCTCTCTCTCTGTCTTTCCCTCTCCCTCTCTCTCTTTCTCACTCCTTCTCCCTACCATCCTCCTCTCTCTCTCACTCACATAGGCACTCCTTGTGTCTTTAACTTGGCTTCATTTTCTTCTATGGCACTTAAATCTTCCTGGGATATTAAATTTCTGCTTGCTTGGATATTTATGTTTTGTCTCTTCCTAAAAGAATGAAAACTTTATGAGGACAGAAACGTTATATAATGTGTCTTTCCAGAACTCAGTCCAGTGCCTGGGTACGAAGTGGGTACTCAATAAATATTTAATGAATAAATGAACACATAAGTGAATGACCATTTACTGAGAGCCTCATGTGTTTTAATTTATTCTAATTATATAGGAAGCATTATCTCAGGTTATCTTCCAAACAGACCTAGGAGATGAGAATTATTACGTATTTCAGTTTTTCGGAGAGGAAATGGACCCAGATTGGTGAAGCAAGTAGCAAAGTTGACACAGCTGTCAGCACTGACACTCTGGTTCTAGCCTACATTTGAATGATTAAGGCTGGGCTACTGCAGCTTGATGGGCCCTGATCTCAGTTCTCATGTTCACCTCTGCCTTTTTTCTCTCAGCTGGAACCTCTGCTATAGGACTTGTTTAGCATTAGGACTTGTTTAGCATTCTGGTCTCTTTATGACTGGTGTCCTATCTTGCCTCCACCATTACCCTTCTAAAGGCTTAGAGACCTGTTTCTGAGCCCTGCATAGTTGTAGGGCCCTTCCACCTGAGCAGTTTCCCCCTGCTGTCCACCTGTCTGGACTTAATCATGCCTGGCCCAAGGAGGGGCCTGTTTAGATTTTACCACTCAAGTTATACCCCAAGTCAAAGAGAGGGCTCCATTGACTTAACATTTGATTGTGTGTCCCTATGATCCACGATTTGGATTTAGAGCTGCATATTGAGTGGCAACAGTACCAACATAATAACTGCCTGTAAGGAATTCTCAGCTCACTATTTAAATGGGAAGTGTGTCACTGAATAAATAAGTGTGCTGAATGTTCTTTTTCTGGATTGTTCTGTTGCAGGGTCTATCAATTTGTTCCTTAAGTGATCAGAGAGTAAACAGTTAGGTCTTTGTGGGCCTTAGGGTGTCATCATACCTACTCACCTGTGCCACAGTCATGCGAAAGGAACCCTAGACAACACAGAAATGAGTGCCTTGACTACGCTCCAGGAAACTTTGTTCACAGAAACAGGAGGTGGGCTGGATTTGGCCTGCAGGCTATACTTTGCTGAGCTTGTTTCTCTTAGCCACTCAGTGCTGGTGAGAACTGTATTTCCTATGACCTTATCCCAAGATGGTGTCTGGCTACCAGTGGTCCCAAGCTCTGATGGGTTTTGGCAGTAACAGGTGGAAGAGGTACAGGTGGTGCCACTTCATCCTGCTGGTCTCTACCTCTTCTCCAACCCTGACCTCTGCCCACGATGGGACTTGTGCTGTGAACTCAAAGAAAACTGACCCTTTTCACGGAGTCAATTCCACTTGCTTGCTCATTACAGCATGCAGGCACACCATGTTTCCTAGGAAACTGAAAACCACCTTTGTTTTGCCTGCACCATGGCTGCTGAATAATTTTTCTTCTTTCTTTGGAATTTTCCTTCTTTAGATCCTCTGACACTTGTCTAAGGTTTAATTGCTATAATAAACTTCTTATTCCATTGCACTCATTGTACTTTCCTGTTTGGACCCTGGCTGTTCTTTGAGAATAAAGCCCAGGGTTTGAGGTTTTCTTAGGGTAGCCCTCAGCATTTGCTACTAAGTATTTTCTCCCACAGAGTACATTTCTCTTTCTCCCTGTCTCCTCTAGCTCATTACTATGTACTCTAACTTTGAGTGGCCTTTATTTTAATTTACATTGTAATCTTATAATTGATCTAAAGCTGGAGATGGGTAAAATATTTTTGATAAAAGAATTATACCAAGCTCTTCCTCAGTTAAGACAGACACACTCATACAAACAGCCAGCACGTGTTTGCTTCTTCATTTCCCCTTGTTGTCAAACTTGATGGAGGCACTGGCTTGGGTCAGGGACAAGCCCTGGGTGTTGGAGTCATGTGATCTTGATTCAGGTCATCTTATTCTCTGTGTAAGCCTGGGAAAGTTACTTACCATATCAGAATTGACATTAGCTGACATGCTGTGAGTAAAGAAATACCTACTGAGGGATGTTGGGACAAGTAAGTGTCGTACTATATACTTGGCTTGCTGCTGAACACTTAATATTTTCATTCCCTTCCCCACTGTGGTCCATTTTGTATATTGTCATAACAGCAACGTATCCCCTCCTCTCAGACCCTGCAAATCAGGACATTTCTGTCAGCAACAATGATTCACTGTGAGATATGATTTCTCATTCCAGGGTGTTGGCAGGAGAGGAGAAAAGATGGCAAACCACAAGCTCCCCACTTTCTAAATGAACGTACAATGTTTAAATGGTTTCCATACATATCTCTAAGAGGAAATGATAGGCGTTCCTAGACCAGCAGAACATTCCTAAAGACATAGGCAGTTAGAATTGCATCACCTGGAATGAATTATGTGGTGCCCCTTTTTCAAAGACTCAAATCTTACCTGGCTGAAGTGCTATGTTTTCCAGGAAATTATTTCTGATCCTCCCAGGTGCAGATTTTTTCTCAAGTGCATTTATTAAATGCACGTGATGCTTGATTGTTCTCTGATGATACAAACCATTTAGTGGAAGTTAAAGATTAAAGTTTATATGCTAGTTCTTCACTAGATATGCAAACTTGGGAACAATTACTTTCTCTTAGTCCTAGTTTCATTTATTTTTACAGATTTATTTTATTGTTGTTGATAGAAAAAGACAGAGACAGAGAGAGACAGAGAGAAGGGGGAGAGCTCAGAGCAGTCTCCGTAGTTGCACTTCATCAGTTTTCGTTATGGTTTCCTTCCACACAGGTGGTCAGAGGGCCCCATATGGAAGGCAACCCTTCGTGAGCTGGGGGCCAAACCAGGGGCCTCCCACATGGGAAGCTGGCCTTGGTGAGAACCAAACTTGGGCCACACCCCAGTTCAGCATATGGGTCTGCATGGGCCAGGGCTGGGATCCTGAGGATGCAAAGCAAGTGCTTAACCTGCTGAGTCACCCTCTCCTTATCTTTAAAATGGGGATAATAAAAGGTGTCCCAAAATTCACGCAAGAAGTAATTAGGTACAAAAATTACGAACTGTAGCTGCCAAACCTTCATTATTTAAAAAATATTGCTCAACAATGAAAACACGTTGTTCTTTTGTGTAGCCCTCCAGTTTTAATAATCCTAAACTGTCAGCTGGCACGCTGTCTTTTTTTTCCCATTGACAACACTTTACCCCACAAGTGACGCAAAATTCAAATCTTGCCTGAATTTTGGGGCACCCTTTAGTAACTACTTGCCTGACATTACAAGCACTCGCTATATACTAGCTGTTATTATTATTAGTATATGGTTGGCTGAGTTTTGCTCTTTTTTTGTTTGTAAATTCTCTAGGAGAAAATCTACATTTAGTTTGTCATACTGATGACTTTGATCTGTGTTGTAGATTCCCAAATCTTGTTTGCTGAATGAATAAATACATGAATGTAGTTAGATGATCAGATACAAATGATTCATGGGGGAAGAAAAACAGATCAGTATGCCTGGACATACTTGCTTCCTATAGACATGTATTTAGGGTTGAAAATACCTTGTAGTGTTTTCAATCCATATGCCTTTAAATATTTAAGGCGCTAAATTGACCTCTTGTTGTGCTTTCTGCTTTCCACCCTCAGAACTGATTTCTTACCCATTTTGAGCTAACCCCTACTGGCATCTGTCCCATAAAAAGAATATGAATGTGCTTAGTGATACTGTTACTAGTTTTTTGTTTTTGTTTTTTATTTCCCCAAAAGGATATCTTCCTATGTCTTACTAGAGCAGTGAGACACACAGAGAAAGGACTTGTATTCTCTTCCTTTGAAATTGGAAGAGACATTTCAAAAGCAAATATTTCACATTTGTTTCAGGTGCTACTGATGCATGTCTTAATGTACAGTTATGGGGAAACTCCAGGTTACAAAGCTGATATTTGAAGAAAAGATCTGAAATGAGGAAATTTGACAATCTTGTCTTTTCCCATTACCCCATGGATGATGGATAATTTCATAATGATAACAGCTTAAAATGTAGTTCTGGAAATCTATTCTTGTGAAATAAACATTAAATGTGTGAGTATATATGAGTATATGTCTATTTTAATATTTTTACTCTGTTTTTCTAAGTGTTAAATAGTACTACTCTTTCTGTTGGTATCTTGACATCTGTAAGAGGGTGAACCAGTAGCAGAGAATCAATTTTATCTTCAATTTAGACTAATGTTCATGAAAGAACACCTGGAGCTGAATAGATCGTTATAAATTTCAATTCTATATCCATGAGCAAAATTTCCTTTTTCTTCCTCCTTCAATCTCTCCTCCTCCTCTTTCTCTTGCTGTCTCTTCCACTTCCCTCTCCTGATTATCACTATCCTCCTTTTTTTTTTTTTTCAAAATTGTGGTTGGCTATTAGTGAAAAAAAATTACAGAACTTACCGATTCCTTTCAGTGAATAAGCATAGTCTCCAGAAAATTTTAATTATTATTAAAGTTTATCTGATTCTGATTTTCAGCCTCTCACTGCAGCTCTTTGAAATCTCTTTAGTCCTTCTTCTCTCTTTGATCATAGTGTGCCCCATTATGATGAAAAAGTGGCATTTGATTTTAAGAGCGTAAATACCACACTGAACTTTACTATGTTTCATCCTTCATTTATAGACTACAACTTTATGGCTCATAAATAAAGCAGAGCAAGGATAGTTAAAATCTAGAAAATATATGTACAGTACATCTTATGTAGGGTTCCCATTTCCTAAGAAAGAAAATGTTCTATTAATGTAATGTATCTTTCATATTACTCTTGTTTATGGTCAGAATTATATTTTAATGTCATGATTCACAAATATAGACTTACCACATTGATCCTTGATGACATGGAATCATAGTATGTTAAAGATAGAGGGAGCTTTGAAGATCATGTAGCAATTTTTCCATTTTACACTGGGGGATGTCCAGACTCAAAAGCTGTGTCTTGGGTAGATCTAATTGACTGCCAGTAGAAGCAGAAGAAAACTTCGAGTACTAACAAATACAAGTCATATCGCTTATTTCTAGTGAAGGCTGTCAGAGCAGCAAGAAGTTGTGAATTGCTAAGTTGTGATGACTGTAAAATGAGAAAATGATGAATATGAATGTGGGCTCCATTGTCAGACTGATTAATGTTCAAATTCCACACTTCCCAGTTGAGTCTTAATCACGTTACTTAATTCTCTCTAAGCTTTGACTTCTCCAACCATAAGAAAAGTGAATAAGAAAATATAAAATAGGGAGAGTTTGGGGTGGGGGAAACAGGAGTGGACACCGGATATATGGTGATGGAAGGGGAGCTGATTCTGGGTGGTGAGCACATAATGTGATGCATGGGTGATGTGATGTGGACTTGTACCTCTGGAAAACTAATTGTTACCAATCAATGTCACCCCAGTAAATTTAACAATAAAATTAAAACAAAACAAAACAAAAATACATAAAATAAGTGGTTTTCTAAGTAAAGGAATTAAATAAGTGATTGTCAGATATTAAGTATGCAGTAAGTTTTAGTTGCACACTGTATTGTTTTTATTATTATTATTAGTAGTAGAGTGAGTGTTACTATTACTATTTTTACTATATATAATAACTATTATTATTAATATTATACTTCGCATCCCTGGACTAATTGTTTCTGTGTAATTTCAGGGTATATAATATTCAACGTTTAAGTTTGTTTCAATTGAAGGTTAAGATTAGGTGGGTCCTCAAAATCAAGATAAAAATACAGGGCAATTTTGGAGAGTATGTCCACTATGGATGCAGCCCTGAACAAGACCTTTGCTTCTTGAAATGATTTTAAACATTGAGGCCATTCATATGTCTATTCATTCATACATCTATCTATTCAGTGAATCATTAGTGGGTGAGTTCTGTGTGTCAGGTCCCAAGTTTATAATAGAGAAAAAAACTTGTTAAGTGTTAGAAGAACATTTGTAACTATCATCAGCATTTTCCATTGCTTCTTGGTCTATATTAGGGATGAGCAGAATTATTGTTAGATATAGGAGCGAGTCTATAAAAAACTTTGTGTTTGGGGGAAGCCGGATGGCTCAGTGGGTTGAGTGCTCACTTTGCAGTGCCGGGGACCGAGGATCGAATCCCGGCCCCGGCCCGTGTGGAACCATGTGCTGAACTGGGAGCTCCCCCAGTTCAGTTCTCTCTCTGTCTCTATATCTCTCTCTTTCTCTCTATGTCAAAAAACAATTAAAAAGAATTAAAAAAACACACACACACAAAAACACTAGGCATAGGTCAGGAAGGTGTACTGTGTGCTATGACTGGCCTAGGAGAAAGACGTGCCTTGATAGCACCATGCCACATATTTACAAACCAATTCAATTTAGCAGAAACCATCTGTCTATAGAGAAAATAGACAAAATAGTTTTTATGTATCTCAAAGGTATTTACCCTGACTCTTTTCATGTTATCCAGAGTGGTGGTGGGAAGAATGCTGGGAAAAATCTGCTATAGCGCTGTAGAACTATAATTATTTTTGTGAACTGCAGCTTTATTTCTATTAATTTTTTCATCCCTAATTTCCTCCTTCTCTCTTTCTCCCTCTCTTTCTTTGAAGATATATACATAATTTACCCAGGGAGAAACTGGAATCAGAGCTTTTTATTATAAAAATCCACCATTTATTGAGTTCCTACTATATGTCAGACATAATATTGAGCTCTTTGTATGCCTGATCACCCATGGGGTACACATCTTACAAAGAACTATAATTTAGAGAAATTAAGTAGAAAAGGAGAATTTGAGTTTCATTGAGTCCAAGTCTGTGACTATATTCACTACTTAGGAAGAAATGGAAGAGGGACAAGTCAGAAAAGATGGATGGATGATTGCCTGCGTAGGGCTGAATAATATTCCCTGAAAAAAGAATGAACACTTTTACTGCCTGGGTCTGTTGTAAGATGGTCCAAGGTTGCAGTTTATCTTGTTATGTTCTCTGATGAGACAGTAACTTATAGAATTGATTAGAGGTGACTACTTAGTGAAGGCAGCAGTTTGTAGTCTTCTTCTCATAATCCTGAAAGATGTTGTTTTCTGCAGAACCGTACGGCCCCAGAAACTGGTTAAGGAGGGTTTCCCATGAGAACAAAGAGGGAGGACATTTTAGAATGTCAATTGCCAAGAGGCATTTCCTTGTAACTTGTCATGAGCATAAAAGGTATAATCTTTGCTGTGCAATGTCAATTCTCCGAGGCAATAAGTCTGAGCAGGAGGTCCAAAAAATGAGAGGAGGGTAAAAGGAAGCTGTACTAAGAGACGTTGCACCAGGGAGAGGTATGTCTCAAAAAAAGGGATGTCTAATACTTGTCCCATACTTGTTCAAACACTGGAGCATAGCGAAAATGGCTGAGTTTTATTGTATCAGAGGAAGCACAGTTTCTCTTTATTTTTAAGTGAAGAGTCTATGAGTCAACTTTATGTTGGAATTTTAACATGTAAACTCTAATTGAAAAATAATTGAATAGAAAACCAACATATTTTTCTGTACATTGTGTTGATTGAAGTTTTGTAAAATGCTGTTTGGAGTTTGGAAAAGGATGTACATCTATCTTGTAATATCCTGAGGGAAAAGCCTTTATGAGTACCTGTTTTGATTCTCATCGACCCAGAGCGTGACCCATTGGGTGTGTATTGTGCAGTCAGCTGTGCTGGGTGCAAGATGCCAAAGAAAGTTAACTGGGACTAAGTGTTCATACAGGCCTGCTAGTAGAGCACATCTTATTGGTACAGAGTCCACAACCCCAAACTGAGAGCTGTTTTATTCTCCACTTATCCACACCCAGGTTTTCCTCCTTTTGAAGATTGCGTTCTAAAAAAAAAAAAAAAAAAGCATGGATATAATGGCTGGTGGGGAGCCTGGGAACTTGAATATGTTTATGCTGGAACGAAACCATGCACACCTAAGCAGGGCCAATCTAAATTTTGTTTATCTCTCTGTTCACTATAGGTTTTTTGTTTGTTTGTTTGTTTTTTAATTCAATGGAAATAGTATTGAGCCTATAATTTTGGAATTTGAACTTGTACCTCAAAGTGTTACTGTAAAGATCAAGAAAGGAAAAATATGGAAAAAAGTATTTAAGACTGTAAAGAAAATAGGGTGTTCTAGGAAGATGACATCTTTTTCTTTCATTTCTAGTTCCAGTCTATCTTCCTCACATGAACCAAATGACTGGCAGGGGTGGGGGGAAGCTGGCTACAAGTGAGACCTTGATTCTGCAGGAGTCATGGTGGATCAAAGAAATATGGAATTTTTTTTTTGTTTGCTTTTATTAGTGGATGAGATCCTAAAGGTCTGCATTAGAGAGAACTGCAGGGAGGACCAGACATGCCAAATCTTGGGGAAACCATGACTGCTCTTATATGTGGACTTCCTGATAGAAGGTCAACATTGGCCGTGTCTATGGCTGATCTCTGTAGTGCCCAGGAGACTAAAAATATATAAAGAAAGAAAGAAAGGAAGGAAGGAGGGAGGGAGGGAGGGAGGGAGGGAGGGAAGAAGGAAGGAAGGAAGGAAGGAAGAAAATAAAGAAAAAAAGATTTTGTTTTATGCCTCAGAGACTAATAAATACTTAGGTTCTCCAGTATTCAAGTCTATAGACTTCATGGAAAAATAAAATTAAAGGTGCCCAGAAGCTATAAAGGTAAAGATCAGTCAGAATAAACCAGAATGCACGTCCTGTGATACAGACTAGAAGAACCAAATGCCAACTTAAGAAACATAATAAGCACTAAAAGCAAAATAAGAGTGGTTTCTAGAAAATAATTTCTATGTAAAAGGTTTTGCTTAATACAAGGAAAGGTCGGTGAGAATTGAGAATGAATTTGTAGACCAGGAAATCAATTGAAATAAACATCTTCAAGCACAGAACAAAACCACAGAGAGAAATTATAATAAAAATGATATGAGACATGGAGGAGCACCCTGGATATCTAAATGTACATATAACTGATGAAGGAAATTTCTATGAAAGGCTCGAGTCACAGAATGAAGGGACATAATGAGGTCAAGGTAATATTGAGGAAAGACGTATGCATAAGCGTAGCTGGAAAATTCCTGCACTCTAAGAATACTACGAAATTCTGACAACTTTCCTTTTGGGAAGATCAAATTTTAAATACACCAAAGGGGGAAAGATTCAGACTGCCATCCTATTTCTAATCTGTAATTTAGAAAACAGTATTAGCATTTCTAAAAATGATAGAAAGTACCGGACTTCAACCTGAGGATCTCTTACCTACAAGATGTAATTCACCTGGAAGGCCAAACATTTCAATTAAGATTTTTTAATAACTCAGAGAATATATCTCTAAGGAACATAATAGGCTAAAGGGATTTGAAATGAACAAGTGAAGAAGAAATGAGTAATTAAGCTAGGGAAATGTGAAATGAAGTGAAAATTTTAAGCAACAAATTTGAGAGTGAATGAGTGCTCATTTGTGTGTTTACTTAGACATAAATGGAGAATGATAGACTAAGAATATGTAATGTAAATGCTAAATAAACATGCTAACCATGATAAAATGCTTAAGGGAATAGACACAGGACAATGAAAATTCACTTAATAGTTCAGAACTAATATTACTAAATTCTTAGTAAATCCTAGAATTTGAGGTGAAGTAAAGGAAAAAGGTAAGAGAAGTAAAATCATTCTTCTTTGAATTTGTTGGGGAGGGTCATGGAGAAAAAATAGAGTATTGTATTTGGGAAAATTTTTTTATCTTTAAATAATTGTAGATACGTACCGGTAGGTTTCTGATATAAGAAGACATAAGCTAATCATTAAGAAAATGGGGGAAAAAATCTATTGGTAAAATTTCCAGATGAACATAGAAAAAGAACAAAGAGCAATGATGAAACTAGAAAAATAGGCAGAAAAATGATGTGAAATGATGGTTGAAACTGAAGGGAAAGGAATTAAATTAAGTATGTTAATGATGTCACTAAATGTGAAAGCTGGATTATCTGGTTAAAAGTGTCAAACTGACTTTAAACATACAGGTAACTATTTGTAAGAAAATCGCTTAAAATAATTGAAAAATAAAGAGTGATAGGAATAAAATGCCAAGAAAAAAGAAAGCATACTTGGCAAAAGGAATATCAGACAATGTAGAATTTAAGATTAAAAGTACTTGGGGAAGCCGGGATGGCTCAGTGGGTTGCGCGCTTACTTTGCAGCGCTGGGGACCGGGGATCGAATCCCGGCCCCGGCCCGTGTGGAACCATGTGCTGAACTGGGAGCTCCCCCAGTTCAGTTCTCTCTCTGTCTCTGTATCTCTCTCTCTCTGTCAAAAATAAAAATAAATAAATAAAAAATATTAAGATTAAAAGCACTAAGTGCTTGGTGATGCCAGATAACTCAGCAGTTTGAGAGCTTCCCCCACTTTCATGAGGTTTGGGGTTCCATTCTAGGCCCTGGCCTGTACAAAACCCATGTGCTGAGCTGCTGCACATCTGGTAACCACTGGGATGGCTCAGGGGTGAAGGCTCTCACCTCCCATGTGGGAGGCCCCTGGTTGGGTTCTTGCCCTGTGTGGCCACACATCCACCTGTGTGGAATGAAACCACATCATGATTAATGATGTACAATTACGGAGACTGCTCTGAGCCCTCCTCCTTCTCTCTCTCTCTCTCTCCCTCTCTCAAAAATAAAATAAAATAAAAAAAATAAAATAATAAAATAATAAAATAAAATAAATAAATATTAAAATAAAAGCACTAAGTGCTTTTACAAGGGACAACAATTAAGGGCACAGTTTATGAAAGACATATACCGTTTAAGGAACTGGCATGCATTGAACTCAATAGCTTTTAATAAAGGTAAAGCAGAACTTAAAAAATATGATTAAAAACTTGGTAAAAATAATAATAGATTACTTCAATACATTTCTTTTTAAATTTTGCATATCTTGTACACAAAAAGATAAGCAACAGCATAGAAAAATGTAATTAATAAAAGGGGTATTACCATTTTTTGAAAGAATATACTTTTTCTCTATATGTTCATAAAATATTTACAAAAATGGACCCTGTACTTGGCCCAAATAAATTTTGGATACAAAGAATAAATTTTATAGTCTACCCTTTCTGTCATTAGAAATTGATATTAGAAATCAAATGAAATTAGAAAATTGCAAACTGCATAGAAAGCAATGCAAGCTAGAAACACATGACACAGCCAAAGCTGTACTCAAAGCAAGTGTGCCTTTCATATTAAAAAGGAAAGATGAAAATTAAATGGATTTAACTTACTACCAATTTTAAAAGATTAGAAAAGAAAAATATCAGAGAAGGAAGAAGTATCAATAAGAGTAAAAATGAAAGTAGTGGTGAAAAGGATACACAAATCAATTTTTTTTTCAGAAAACTAACTTAGTAAAGGACTCAGGAGTCTATAAAAACAAATAAAAAAGCAAACTTAAAAATATGCAATGGAAAGGAACAACCATGCATTAAGCAATAGGTAAAATATTAAGAGATGACTATGAAAAGGGCTTTTCTAGCAATTCTAAAAAACTAGGCAATAATGACATTTTCCTAGAAAATTATAAATTACCAAATTAGTCTAAAAAAAGTAGACTACTGAATAGTTGATTAAAGGCAACAACTGGTGATAGCCTTGAAAAAGGGGAAAACTCAAGTACAGCAACACACAAATACATACACACTCATATAGTCAATATATGTATAGAAAATATGCCCGTGCACCAAAACCTATGCACCTATGAATATGCACATACCTGTGCATAACAGGGAGACCCTCCCCAAAACTGGAATTATCTTTCTTTGATGTTACAGGGGGTGTGCACTTGGAATTTGTTCCTCAGGTCAAATGGTCAACCAAAATCTTTATCTGGAAGTTTTGAGAAGGTTGCATCATGATTTGCATAAGAAACATCCTGAGTTGTGGCAAACAGCTCACTGACTCTTCCACCATGCCAACACAGCTGTCCACACCACACTGAGTGTTCAGCAGTTTTTGAGCAAAAAATGGCATGACTCCCATGCCCACCCTCCCTATTCACCTGATCTCTCCCCAACCGACTTTCTTTTTGTTTTCCTGATGAAGAAAGTCCTCAAAGGGAAAGGTTTTGCACATGTGGAAGAGGTGAAACAAAACACGGCAGAAGCACTAAAGGCATCAAAATCGCGAGTTCAAAAACTGTTCAAGCAGAGGAAAACATGTCTTGATTGGTATATTGCATCAAATGGATAGTACTTTGAAGGTGACTGAAGTTTAAACACTTAAGAATAAATACACAATTTTTATAATTAAATTTTTCCGGATCCCTCTTGTATACACATCAATATATACACACATAAATAATGTACAAGTGTACATACATATATAGTTTATGTATATATGGATATATAAATATGTTATATTTATGTATATATATATATATATATATATATATATATATATATATATATATATATATATATAT
>PVKE010024271.1:0-23942 GCA_004027555.1 Craseonycteris thonglongyai | reverse complement strand
GCTTTTACTTCCCTTGCCAATGAGGTCAGATTCATAAAGTCCTCCCTGAATCCCAGGTCTATAAGTTTAGTGCCAATGTTTTCTTCTATGCAATTTATTGTTTTCTTTCTTATTTGGAGGTCTTTAATCCATTTTGAGTTAATTTTGGTATATGGTGAGAGATCGCAGTTCACCTTCAGCCTTTTGCATGTGGTTTTCCAATTTTCCCCGCACCATTTACTGAAGAGGCTTTCTTTTCCCCATTGTATATTTTATGCTTCTTTATCAAAAGTAATCTGTGGGTTTATTTCTGGGTTTTCAATTCTGTTCCATTGGTCTGTGTGTCTGTTTTTCTGCCAGTACCAAGCTGTTTTGATTACTGAGGCTTTGTAGTACAGATAAATGTCAGGCAGTGAGATGCCCCCAGCTTTATCCTTTTTTCTTAGGATAGCTTTTGCGATTCATGGTCTTTTTTGGTTCCATACAAATTTGATGATTTTTAAATCTATTTCTTGAAAGAATGACTGTGGGATTTTGATGGGAATGGCATTGAATCTGTATATTGCTTTGGGGAATATGGCCATTTTAACTATGTTAATTCTTCCAATCCATGAACATGGAATGTCTTTCCATTTCTTTGTGTCCTTTTTAATTTCTTTTAAGAGTGTCTTATAGTTTTCAGTGTATACGTTCTTCACATTCGTTGTTAGATGTATTCCTAGGGGTATTTCATTTTTTTTTTTTGCAATGGCAAAGGAAATGGGTCTTCTCATCTCTCTTTCTGAAGTTTCATTGTTGGCATATTTCATTGTTGATTTTTGCACATTAATTTTGTATCCTGCAACTTTACTGTATTTGTCTATTGTTTGTAATAAATTTCTGATAGACTCTTTAGAGTTTTCTATATAAAGGGTCTTGTCATCTGCAAAGAGTGACAGTTTGACTTCTCTCCCAATTCTAATAACTTTTATTCCTTTCTCCTGCCTGATTGCTCTGGCTAGAACTTCCAGAACTATGTTGAATAGCAGTGGTGACAGGGGGCATCCCTGTCTTGTTCCTGATTTTAGAAAAATAGGCTTCAGTTTTTCCCCATTCAGTATAATATTTGCTGAGGGTTTGTCATATATGGCCTTTATTATGTTGAGGTACTTTCCTTCAATTCCCATTTTATTCAGTGTTTTGATCATACATTGGTGTTGTATTTTGTCAAGTACTTTTCCTGCATCAATTGAGATCATCATGTGGTTTTTATCCTTTGTTTGGTTTATGTGGTAGATTACCTTGATTGAATTGCATATGTTGAACCATCCTTGTGACCCTGGGATCAATGCCACTTGATCATGATGAATAATCTTTTTTAATGCATTGTTGTATTCTGTTAGCTAAAATTTTGTTTAGGATTTCTGCATTAGTGTTTAACAGGGAAATTGGTCTGTAGTTATCCTTTTTGGTATTGTCCTTCCCAGGTTTTGGTATTAAGGAAATACTGGCTTCATAGAATGAGTTCGGTAGTGTTGTCTCCTCTTGAATTTTCTGGAGTAGTTTGAGGAAGATGGGCATTAGTTCTCCTTTGAATGCTCGACAAAACTCATTGGTAAAACCATCTGGTCTAGGACTTTTGCATTTGGGCAGGTTTTGGATAGTTGTTTTAAATTCTGTATTGTTGATTGGTCTATTTAGGTTATCCAAATCTTCTTGGTTCAGTCTAGATAAACTATATGTTTCTAGAAATTTGTCCATTTCCTCTTGATTGTCAAATTTGTTGTCATATAGTCTTTCATAATAATTTCTTATGATTGTTTGTATTTCTGTAGTGTCAGTTGTGACCTCTCCTCTATCATCCCAAATTCTGGAAATATGAAATTTTTGTCTTTGTCCTTTGGTGAGCCTAGCCAGTGGTTTGTCAATTTTATTGATTTTTTCAAAGAAACAGCTCTTTGTGGCATTAATTTTTAATCTATTGTTTTTCTGTTCTGATTTTCATTGAGTCTGCTTTAATTTTTATTAGTTCTTTCTTTCTGCTGGCTTAGGGGTTCCTTTGTTCATCTTTTTCTAGTTCTTTAAGATGAAATGTTAGGGTGTTTACTTGTAGTTTTTCTTGGTTCTTGAGATTAGGCCTGTAATGATATAAATTTCTCTCTTATTACTGCTTTTGCTATGTTCCAGAAATTTTGGTACGTCATATTTTCATTGTCATTCGTTTCTACAGATTTTCTAATCTCTTGTTTTATTTCTTCTTTGATCCAGTCATTTTTAAATATCCTATTGTTTATTCTCCACATTTATGTGATTTTTTTATGCTTTCCTTTTATAGTTGATCTCTAGTTTCAAAGCTTTGTGGTCTGACAATATTCTTGGTATGATTCAAATGTTCTTAAATTTGCTGAGGTTGGATTTAAGTCCCAAGATATGGTCTATCCTTGAAAATGTTCCATGTGCACGATAATAAATTGTATAGTCCTGTGTTGCAGGATGGAGTGCCCTAAAAATGTCAATTATGTCCATATCCTGTAATGTATTATTTAAGGCTACAAATTCCTTATTTATTTTCTGCTTGGATAGTGTGTCCATTGTTGTTAAGGGGGTGGTTAGATCCCCTGCTATAATTGTATTTTTGTCAAATTCTCTTATTAGATCTATTAGTAATTGCTTTGTAAATTTTAGTGCTTCCTGATTATTGGCATATATATTGATGAATATCATGTTTTCTTGATATATTGTCTCTTTTATCAAAATGAAATGACCATCTTTATGTCTTATTATTATTTTTATCCTGATGTGTATTTCATCAGAAATGCTTTTTTGTGACTGCTATTTGCCCGGAGTATTGTCTTCTATCCATTTACCCTGAGTCTGTGTTTTGCCTTGTGGCTGAGATGTGTCTCTTGTAGGCAGCATATGGCTGGATTTTGTTTTTTTAATCCAGTCTGCTACTCTGTGCCTCTTTATTGGTGAATTCAGTCCATTTACATTTAGGGTAATGATTGATATATGAGGATTTCCTGTATCCATTTCTTCATTCGTTTTTATTTCTTTATTGTCCCAACTTTTCACCATTTATTTTGATTTCTTGATTCAGGCCGAATAGCCTCCTTCTGCATTTCTTGGAATGCTGGTTTTGAGCTGGAGAATTCCCTCAGCTTCTGTATATCTGAAAAGGCCTTAATTCCTCCTTCATATCTAAAGGTTAATTTTGCTGGATAGTTAATTGTTGGCTGAAGATCACCACTCTTTTATTTCATTGTTATTCTGGATCACTGTTACTCCCCATGGTTATTATGGAGGCAGCCATGTTATATTTGACTACTCTTTGTCTCAACTACAGATGATTGATTCATGAGTTTTTCTTACTTGATTTCTTTGGGTATTGGAATTGGAATTGAGAAGAAGTTAGTTTCTCTTCTGGTGGCTGAAACAGAGGACCTACCAAGTGAAGAAATATTGGAGGCTATGTTCTATCAAGTGGCCTGACGTGCAGAAATGGGGCAATGAAGCAAATCCACGAAGAGAATCTTTTGTGAAATCGGAGAGGAAGGATATATTCCTGAGTCTTCTTTATGCTCCTGGCCCTGATTTTAGACCTCTGCAGCATGTATATTAGGCTTGGATTCCATAATATAATAATATTCCTCTAAAAAATTTCCTCTCCCCATTTTTTGTTTAAAGTAGCCAGAGTTAGTTTCTGTTACTAATGTAAAATTATTTTTTTCTGCATGTGCAGATAACTATAGGCATATATTATAATTCTGTTTTCAGCCCATCATCTGATTGTACATGGGCCTCAAATATATATTAATTCATGGAAAGTCAATTATCCTCTAGTTTCGTTTGAGGATACAAAGGAACAGGGTAAGTTAAGTTCATTTCACATGTCCTGAAAATGAAAATGTGACCCAGGGAAACTTCACTGTGCAAGCAGAAACAATTTAACAAGATAATGAATGGATATGAGTATAAAAACTTAATAAGAATTGAAATTTAACATAAAGCATTCTCTCTTCTCTGAGTCTTTACTGCCCACTCAGGCTGTTTTTCTTTTTGAAGGAGATGAAAACAACAATAGTATTAGCAAAAATAAAAAGTGTGGTTTATTTATAAGCATGACTAGTTGCATTTTCCTAATTCTGTCTTTGCTGCTTTAGCAGCTATTGGAATGAGCAGCTTTGCTAATTGCAAAGGTCATTCATGCTGATGTGTGGATTCTGGGTCTGCTAGTTTGAATGAAGTCTCTGCCAACCACTGCTGAGACTTGAGGACATGCTAGCCTTAAAATAGGCAAATTAAAGACAGTTCTACACTATGGCATGACAACCAACTAACCCAGTTACTTAGTTACTGAGCTGGTTGGGAGTCAGTATAATCAAGTGGTTAAGAACTGGCCCCATGGATTCTGACTTATGTGGAAATCCACCTCGACTGGTCACATGCTGGGTGACTTCAAGTTACCTGATCTTTCTAAATCTCTGCTTTCTTATCACTAAAATGGGACAATAATACTTATTGCATAGGAATACTATGATTCAGTAAAATAATACTTATAAGCAGATAATAAGTTTTTAAGTGTGTCTATTAGCACATACTTGATAAATGCTATGGCTCTAAAATGTATGTATTCATATCCTTAAAACTTCAGTGGGTAAACATCTCTCCTGACCTACCTGTCCCTGGACAGCAGGCTAAGAATCCTTGTCTTAATCTAACATCTCATTTTATAGGCCTAGAAATTGAGACCTAGAAGAGTGGCAATTTCCCAAGTAGCAGAGCCTTGCAGAGCTGGGTCCATAACTCAGGGACTTGTCTTTTAATTCCTTTCTGCACCGTTTCCTGTTTCATGTGCAGAAGACCTAGAGCAAGCTTGTTTAACTTTTGGCCCAGGAAGGCTTTGAATGATGTCCAACACAAATTTATAAACTTTCTTAAAACATTATGAAATTTTCTTTGTGATTTTTATTTTTTTTTTAGTTCTTCAGCAATTGTTAGTGTATTTTATGTGTGGCCCAACACAATTCTTCTGCCAGTGTTGCTCAGGGAAGCCAAAAGGTTAGACATCCCTGACCTAGAATATTCTTTAGCTACATTGATATATTTATAGATGATACATGACATTTGTGAAAGATACAGTTAGAGGCCATTAAAAACCAACAAACTTGAGAGTATGGAAATGTTTATATGGATCCTGCTTATTCCAAATCATATATCTATTAGGGATCATATGTTTCTTATGCAAAGTCTTTTTTATGTGAATATCATTTTACTAAAGTATCTTCTCTTGCTTAATGGCAAGTTTTCACAAAGAACCTGAGTTTGGAATCACATCATAGGCATTACTACACCTAAGGACAAGGGGGGAACGCCTTATTGCTAGAAGGAGGCGAGGCCCTTGGAACTTCAATAATGTCCCCAAACACAAGCTATATCATCTGGAAGAACCAAATTTGTACTTCAGTGAAATTTCACAGTAGAGCTTGTCACAGATCTTTGGAATTGCTGCTCATGAATAATTGAAACAATGATTGTAACTCATTTAATGCAAGACATTTACTCTATAATAGCTCTGTTATACCTGACATTGTCAGACCACTGCTCCAGTGAGGGCCATATTGTAAAAGGGCTGTGGCCAAACACAATACATGTAATTAAAACAAGCAGTTAGGATGGGAAGGAGTTCTTGGAGTTTGGGTCTGTAAGAGACGGCAAAGAAATTGGTTATATTTTTTTTCTAGAGATGAAGAGAGGTAATAAAATCTGCCTTCAAATATTTTAAGACTGCCAGGAGAGGGAGAAATTTTACTTATTCTATCATACTGGATATTTTAGGGAGACATATTCTAGGCTGTTTAGTAAAAAAAATTTAGGTGATGGTTGAACAACAATAACTATAACATGGTGGCCAATGATTGGGCCCTTGACAAGCACCAATTACTATGCCAAAAGCTTTACCGGGATTCTAATCTCCACTTTGTAGATTAGAAAACAGATTCATGTAGGTTTGAGAATTGGCCCAAGGGCATCTAACATTATAAAGAGTGGGTCCATAAGACTTCAGAGCCTTGTGAAGAGCAAATGCCTCACTATGCCTCATTCCAGGGCCAGTCACAGGTGGAAGGAGTAATGGGTCCTGTGAGCACCAGGCTACCTGCGTTGCACTCAACCTGGTGATCGCTGCGCAGGACCTGGACTCAGCTGGTGCCCAGCAAATGGTCGTGCAGTGAGTGTTCAGGTAGAGTCTGCATTGGTGGGAGCTTGGACTTTGACTGTCATTAAGACCATTTAAAAGTCACTAACCACTTAGCAGGAAATAAAATACATGTCCTCATCACTCAGGTGTTGGATATGAGCTAGTCACAGTTAGTGTGGTATTGCTGGATTTGGGGAGACAGTGGCAGGTGTGAGGGTGGCAAGTGTGCGTGTTTCCTTACAACTCTATTAATTGGCAGAGGCCTGGTTATTCTGGTGTCTCCTTGAGGACTGTGGCCATTGATTGCCCTGGGTACTGCTCTGTGCATTCTGTGGAGATTGATGGGATATGAGGAACTTTGTGGAGACAGAAGACTTTAAGAAGTCTCTGAAAAGTGACTTCTGTTGCCTTTGGGTTAGAGGCCAATTTATAGGAATAACAAATGCCCTATATTAGTGACATACTTTAAACACTTGCATACAATGTCTCCTTTGATCCTTGAGGTAGATAAACATGATGTAACTCCGTTTTTACAGAAGAAACTGAAGCTCAGAGAAATTAAACACTTGTTTAAGGTCACATGAAGTTCCAAGTTCCCTCTAAACTGCAGGTTTGATTGTCATCTACTTACTTGGTGTCTCCTCTTGAATGGATCACGGGCACATCACACGCAGCATGACCTAACAGATTTCCTGATTCCTGCTCCTTTTCCAGTGCTCTCTACCCCAATAAAAGGCATAACAGTGAACTCAGGTTCATTAGATTCCTATTGCTGCTATAACAAATTTATACCACCAATTTAAAGCAACACAGATTTTATTTACCTCATAGTTCTGGAGCTCAGAAGTCTAAAATGGATTGGCAGGGCTGTGTTCCTTCTGAGGTCTGGAGGGGAGAATCCATTTTCTTGCCTTTTTCAACTTCTAGAGGCTGCTCATATTTCACGCCTCTTGGCCCTGCATCCTTCTGACCTCTGCTTCCATCATTACTTCTTCTCAGACTCTGACCCCTCGACCTCCATCTTTCTTTTATAAGAACTCTTGAGATTATAATGGATGCTTACAGATAATCCAGGATCAGCTCTTCATTCAAAGATCCTTAACTTAATCCAATCTACAAATTTCTTTTTCAATGGAAGATCACATGTTCACAGCTTTGGACATTATGCTATGGAAACCATTGTGTGCTATTATTCTGCTTCCCACAGCAAGTCCTAGGGCTAAAACCAAAGCATTCATTACCTCTGTTCATTTTCTTTCTTTGTTTTCTTTTTTTTTTAAACCATGATGAACTGGTTTTCTCACCATGAAAAGTCTGAATTTTAAACAAATTCTTGGACTGGGTCTCATATCCATCAACTCATTCAATTTTAGCACCTGTTTCATCCTCAGTAGTTTTTCCATAACTGCTACCCTTCACCATGAAGCTCCATGAGTTTTCCCAATTCAAACTTGGACTTCTTCAGTATTTTGACTTTTCTAACAAAGAATCATGAAGTAGATAAATAGATTGACAAGCCTTTTCAATGTCTTTTCCAATTGCTGTCTGGAATCAATTTATTGACCCCTCCTTTCAAGTCATTTGTCTGCACCTCTTAGGTCATGGTTTCCATTACCTTCTTTGGATTTGGCGGATCTGTTGATGCGGAGCATGAGGTCTTCTGAATCTTATTGTGTTTTTTAATAAAACTGACACAGAATAGATAAAAGAAAATAACCATTGGTAGTCCTAACATCAACATGAGCTTCAGTCATGTTTTACCACTTTTTGACCTTGCTGCACATTTTGTCACAGGTAAGATCTATGACATGGAAAGTAGTCAGGCAGTTTTTGCCCTGAACATCCTCAAGTAATGAGCTTGAATTTTATAAATGCAACTTTATTATTTTGCAGATCAGCTAGGCTTACTTCAAAAACACTTCCCTTGAGATCATCAGTTGTGATTTTGGTTCCTTGAGTTCTCATGACTAGTGTTTTCCCAATAATTCTTATATTGAACATAGCTGGTGCTTTCACATCATATCAATCTTTCTTAGAAAATGGGTCAACCACTGTCTTCTTGGCTCCCTTCTTGTTGCCTTTTGTAAGGTGCTTATTCTTGCCAACTGGCACGTTGCTGCTGAGAGGGCCAAAAGGGCGGAAGTACAACTTGCACCTTGACTCTGTTCTTTCATGCATTCAATCTGAAAGTTCTGTTGGGATCTCTATCACTCCTTCACCCACATCCTCTCTTTACTGGGTCATTGATGCTTGAGCCTCCCATTGGATCTTCCTGTGCTTACCCTTACTTTGCCAATGTCTATTCTTCACACAGCAACCAGAGTGGCTTTAAAAATGTAGGATAGCTCACACTGCTCCTCTGCACATGATTCCCTGGGGAGTTTTATATCTTATTCAGAAAAAAATACCCAAATCTCTTTCCATGGGCTGTGGGCCCTAACTTGACTTGGCTTTTCTCACCTCTCCTCTCTCTACCTCACTCATTCTGCTCCAACCGTACTGTCTTTCTTTCTGTTTCTTAAACACACCTAGAACATTCCTCCCTCATGTCTGTGCATGGCTTACTCCTTCCCTTTTTTCATATCCATGCTCAAATTTTACCACCCCAGAGTCACTTCCTATGTCACCCTGCCCACGCTGACACTCTCTGTTTTTTTGTCCTGCTTTATTTTCCCTTTTGAGCATTTAGCATTCTTGGCGATACTGTTGTTGTTGTTGTTGTTGTGTGTGTAGCTTATAAGTGCATCATCTGCCTTCCTCTATTGAGAGATTAGTTCCATGAAGGCAGAGAATTCTGCATTCTCGTGGAGACTGGCATGGGGCCTTGCATACAGTAAGAGCTTAATAAATATATAAACGAAAGCTGGTTTCGTTCCAGGTTTTCTGGTTATAGATGGGACACAATGTCTCTTCTCCTGTACTTCCTCTCCATAGGCAGTTAAAGAAAGGTATGACTCTGTAACATCAAGAGAAACTTTGTTTTCCTGATACCTTCCCAGATATTAGTCAGCATGATCCCCTGTGTCCCTGTGAGGTGGGAGGGGGCTAGGCGGAGGAGTGCAGGGGAAGCACTGAGCTGTTTGCAGAATTCTCAGGAGGAGCTGCATGACTCCTCGAGAGCCTCCATTTCTGGCTCCTCTCCCCTTGTAATTATGTACATGCATTTTGTCATTCTTTCATTAGAGGTGATGACCCTGCGGTATAGTGTCTTCACACCCAAGTTGTTCCCTCACTAAACATGGCTTTTCAGGTGCCTTTAACATGAGGGTGATTGTGTTTGAGAATAGTCATTGACCCCAAAGCACCTCACAGAATCTGGATGAGGGGGTAAGCCACAAATAGGTGCCTGAGCTCTAAGGATGGGTAGCATCATTTTCAGTCTGTTCAGCCAGAATTTGCTGAGCATCCACACTGAGCCAGGGACTGAAAGGAGGTGCAGACACTGCCTCGCATCTCCAATCCTTGCTTTGGAGAAGCTTGTGGTCTACATTAGTGCTGCTTAGAGCATGTCCCTGGACCAGGAGTATCTATATAACTTGGAAATTTGTTAGAAATGCAGAAGCTCAGGCCCCACCCCCAATCTCCTGCCTCCAAAGGTGCCATTTAATAAGATCTTCCGGTGATTCACCTGCACATTAATATTTAAGAAGCAGCGGTGTATGGAAAATGGCAAACATTTAAGCAGATAGTTACTATATCTATAATAGTATCATGGAGTTAAGAATGGGAAGAGTGGGCAGTACCAGCTTCCCAGGGAGCACTGTCAGATCTGAGTGTGTGAGAACTTTCATGTGTGGCATTTGGTGGCTGGGAGAGTGGTATGGTCTGGAAAAGCCAGAAGAATGAGGTAATATAGCTTGAGGTAAGTTTGACAATAATCATAGCTACCAATTATTGAACACCCAAGAGTGGTGTAATCCATGATAGCAATTACTCATATGCTTCTTGGCATGTTTTAAACCCAGTTCTACTCAGTTTAATTTCTAATATACTTAGTTTAATGCGTTAATTAATTTTATTATAGTGTTTTATTTATTTATTATTTATGCATTTATGTATTTTATTTTAGTAAACTTATTGGGGTGAAATTGGTTAGTAAAGTTATATAGGTTCTAGGTGTACAATTCTACAATATATCATATGCATTAATTCATTTTAATCCTCACATGTTTCTGAGGTTGCCACAGTTATTCTCCCCATTTTTCAGACAAGGAAACTCACAAAGTTCAAGTACTGTGCCCAAGGCCACACAACCAGCAAAAGTCAGCAATGGAATTTGGATTTGTCTTCAAAGCCTGGCTTTTCAACTATGTAACTACTACTCTGCCTCCTCTCCTAGGGTGAGAAAGAGAGAGAGAGAGAGAGAGAGAGAGAGAGAGAGAGAGAGAGAGAGAGAGAGAGAGAGAACTCTTGAGCCAGCTGTGTGATATTACTATATTATAAAATAGTAGGTGGGAAAGGTAAGGACATATGAGGGATAAGGCTGGAGCAGTAGGCAGAAGACTGCTTCCATTTTCTACATTTAGGGGTCAGCATTTCACCCCTTTTCTCTTTCAGGGGTAAGAGTTTCTAATGAATAACTTCTGGGATTATCTGAAGAGGAGAAGAACGTTCATGGTTTTAGATGCAGTGGTAAGGTCTCAAAAGCTAGAAAAGTGAGGCCAGAAAGATTGAGCTGGGCTCCTGACTATGGTTACTGGAGTGCCAGGTAACCCTGAGCTGGGCCATTCAATTCATGGCCTATCTGCCCTTTGTCCTTGGGGAGCCCGCCTCACTGCAGATGAGACGGAGGTAAAGAGCTGGGAAGCTGTGTCCTCTTAATGTCCCCATGATGAGGAATTCACACACACCATTTCAAAGTGATATGAAAGGGTAACTAAAAGATTTTGATAAATTTCAAATAGAAATCTTTTTAGATGGTATTGACTGGGCAAGGGAGGAGCCTGTCTCCACTGGCAAATTGCAATCCTCTCAACCTGACCTTGCATAATGTTGCATGTCCCTTGATGGTGATATGCAGTATTCAACCTACTGTGTGTCGAAAATCTGCACGGACTTATTCCTCACAGGGAACTAGCTCTGATCTCCACTTCACAGCAGCTGTCATCTGTTGTACCATCAGCAATGAGCATCAGATCAGCCTGAACCCAAGTTCTTTTGCTTTTGTGACAGTGACTTTTTTTTAAAGCTCCCTAATTGTCCCAGTTTTTTTTTTATTCTGATATCCTGCTTGCTACCTAGACCTTTCATAGAGCCCTTGTTGATCATATACTTTTTCAGATTTTATATTTGCTTAAATAAAATTTGGGGAAAGCTAAAGTGTTTGTATACAAACTGTAAACCTGCATTGTCAATATTATAGCCACCAGCTAGCTACATGTGGCCACTGAGCACTTGAAATGTGATCTGTCTGAATGAAATATGCTATAAGAGTAAGCACCTCACCAGATTTCAAGTATTTAACACCAAAAAAAGGAAAATATCTCATTAATAATTTTTACAGTGATTATTTAGTGAATGATAATATTTTGATATTATCATTCAAGTTAAAGTATAATATGAAATTTATTTTATTAGTTTATTTTTATTTTTTTTTATGTAACTACTAGAATATTTAAAATTATAAATGTGGCTTACATTTGTGGCTTATTTTATATTTTTCTGGGACATTTCCTTTCAACCTATTTCATGAGGAAGTGGCCAGCAAGTTCTGTCTGCTGTAATCCATTGTTAGAGCTGAAAGTCAATTTAGTTGTTCCCCCTAGGTTTTCCCTTCATTGTCACCCCTGCCTTTGTGGGCCTGAGCCCACTAATCAGATCCTGTTCTGATTTTAGGCACTGAGATTATTGATCATCAAGTGACAGCTGACTGCCACTTTGCCTCCTCTTCACCATCTGCTGACCTTTCTCTGGGACTCCTCAGCAAGGGCTTCTCCATTGGCCAGCCCTAAATGTGAGTGATCTCACAGTTCTGACCTCAGCCTTCTTCCTTTCCTCCTTTCTCCTTGCCTTTTCACTTTGTAAGTACACCCAAATTGTCCAACCTAAGGCCCTCAGGCTGCATGTGGCCCAGGATGGCCTCAAATGTGGCCCAGGATGCCCTCGAATGCAACCCAACACAAACTTGCCAACTTTCTCAAAATTTTATGAGATTTCTTTGTGATTCCCTTTCTAGCTCATCAGCCATTGCCAATGTCGGCGCACTCCACATGTGGCCTAAGACAACCCCTCTTCTGCCTAGGGAAGCCAAAAGGTTCGATACCCCTGTTCTACACTCTGCTTGGATGACCTCATTCCATTGCTTATGGCTTCATCTACTATCCTTAGATTGAAGACACCCAAACTTATATATTCTGGCCTCAGCCCCTCTCCTGACATTCTTAACTCAGCTTTCCTCTTGGGTGACTGCACTGAGTTGCCTTGCAGGTACCTCAAAGCTCAGCATGTTGTCAATGGGACTCAAACTTGTCTTCCTCCCATATTTGTTTTGGCTTGCTTTATCTTCAAATATTAGGAGGTGTTGCTTATTATCTGTTTACTTCTGCAATCAGGTGTCCAGGCAATAATATCCTTGATGCTTTTTTTTTTTTGCGTCTCCCACATATAGTCAGTATCCAGGCCCTGTCTGCTTCTAAACCTTTTTTAATGTGCCCTCTTCTCTGTTATTACCCTAGCTCAGGACACCATCATCTTTCCATCTGTATCTGCCTCAGTTGCCCCTCTTTCTTCCTCATTGCATCTACTCCTGCTGTTTTCTAGGCCATTCTCTTCAGTTCAGCCAATGTAATATTTCTAAAACACAAAGATCTTTGCTTTTAGGATCAAGTCCATACACCTTTACTTGACCTGTGAAGACCACGTTTTCTGGCTTCTGCCAGTCCTTCAGCTTCATCTCTCTCTCTTCTCCCCACCAACTCTAGCTTCCTACTCACTCACCAAACCAGCTCCATTTATGCCTCACAAGACCACCCTACCTCTTTCTCAGTTTATGTTAGATGCTCCACGCTTCCTCTACCACTATCTGACATTGATGTTGGGTTGCAATTGCTGGTTGAATTGTCTTTCCCTATCCTTCAGTCTGTGAATCCAGGGGATCAAAGAGTCTGTTGTTGTTTTTTTGTTGTTGATGTGTGTCACAAGGGCTTGCACCATGTCTAACTCTACAAGAACTTTAGTAATCTTTGTGACATATATGAACAACTAATTCAGCTATTCAGGGGTTGTTATAATATTGGGCAGAAAATGGGAAGAAAACTTACATCCCTTGGCTCCCTGCTTTTGGGTGGGATAAGCGCACAGCCACAGAGAACACTTCTGTTTGGCCGTAGTCTTGGGCCACTGATGAACATTCACAGCTTTTTGCTGTCTAGTTGCTGGATCATAGGGAGGCACAGGGTCCCAGTGACATTTACCCACATCCAGTATTGCCAAACTGACATACACTGGTGAAAGATCTGGTGAGGAAAAGAGTGAATTCATCGAATTCAATGACTCAAAAGTATGTGTGTGGGGGTGGAGTGGGGGTGGGGGGCCTTTTATGTTCCTGACTTGCTTCTCCCTGGGCTTCCTAAGACTCAATGGCAAATTTGGAACACCTTATCAAAATGTACATGTGATCAGATACTTAAGGGAGCCCTGCTCTTTTCTGTCTATGCAACATTTACCTAGAATTCTAGAATAAAACCTATTTCACTCTCAGACAGTTGCAAGGAACAGTGGTTAATTGTCATAATGTGACAATGTGGTTAAGTGGTCAATTGAGATAGTTACATTGACAATGTAAAACATAGATATGAGTTTTATTTTTCTATTATATATGGTATATTTCATGTCTTCTGAAGTTATGTTTAGAAGTATGCTGTAAGTCTAGCTTGTCCAACCCATGGGTTGCATACAGCCCAGAATGGCTTTGAGTGTGTCCTAACACAAATTAAAACTTTCTTAAAAAATTATGAGATTTTTTTTTTCTTTAGTTCATCAGCTACTGTTAATGTTAGTGTATTTTATGTGTGGCCCAAGATAATTCTTCTTCCAGTGTGGCTGAGGGAAGCCATAAGATTGGCTACCCCTGCTGTAAGTTATAATAAACATTTAGTGTCCAGTCCAATCCACTTCCCCTCAAGCCTCCCCATCTGCTGGAAGACACAGGTGGCATCTCATTGTGTTTCTGGGCGGTGTTTGCTCTGTGTCTGCACTGCATCCCACCATGTTGTTCATGACTTTGGTAGGATCTGAGGATTTGAAAACATTTAGGAACCACAGATACAGTGGAATGATGAAACACTAACAGCTTGTGATTAGAATATGAATGGTGGTTTGGGACTCAGATTTACATTGAACCCCTTTCAACTTACAACACAAAGCTCTGTGGTCCATCTGGAAAGAGCCATAAAGCATCCTTTGTTGTCTTATTTTGGTACCTAGAATACACTCGGAAGATCAGAAGCAAGTTTCTCTATGCAACAAGGCATGTGTTTCCCATCAGCAGACAGCAGACTCTTTTGTAGCTGGACTCCAAATCTTGTTGACCGCTTTTGGCATCTTCTCAGCCTTTGTAGATCTAGGGATAATACCTTTTCACTTCTCTGCCTTCTCATTAACTTCGAGATCTTCATACTGGTGCATTTTTGAATACTGTTCAATATGTTTGTGCCCATGATAAGGAATTTCCTGACACCAACCACACCCATCTTCTACTTTTATTCTCAGTTTTTATGTCAGAATTCTATTTAGATGGATGCAGCCGATTGAGTGGGCCCTGCTGAGAGGCATACTCAGTTAAAATAAATCTTCCTGCTGGTGTTGGAGACAGTAAAGTCCCCTGGGATTCTGTCTGTACGTCTTATTGGATTTGCTAACTTAAGTTAATATAGCCCCCGGGCCCCTCCCCTCCCCAATAGTATAAGGCCTCATTCCTTGGCTTTGAAAGATGTTTTCAGAGGTCTGTCTCAAGAGTTTTGCTGATAAGGAAGTAACTTCTAATATTTCAAGATAAACAGAACACAAACTGTCTTCTGTTTTCTTAATACTTTTCCTCTCCATGTCCTTCCAGCTCTTTCTTGCCCTTTTTATGCCTCTCCCCTACATTTCTTTTCCTCTTTCATTCATTTACCTTAGGCCCCGTTTCACATGGAATTAATTACTAACCATGAAACTTGTTAAGTGATGCCCTGAAGGGATATGTCTTTTTTGCTTTTATCCCCTTTTGGTGAGTGAGTGAATACATTTCATAATAAAGTGCATTTTCCCCTAAGTCGAGTGAGGATCTCCTTATTCACACAAAGGATACTGTTCTCTGACAGTTGCACTGGGAAACAGCATCTAACAGAAGCAAGAGTGGAAGCTGGGATGGCTCAGTGGGTTAAGCGCTCCCTTTGCAGCCATGGAGCCCGAGGATTGAATCCCGGCCCTGGCCCATGCAGACCCATATGCTGAACTGGGGTGTGCCCCCAGTTCAGTTCTTGCTGGGGCCTATGCAAGAGACTCCCAGCCCAGTTTCTGCTCTGCACAGCCTGGTGCCAACCTGTGGAGTGAAACTGTATGGAAAACTAATGTTGTCAACTATGGAGACTGCTCTGGGTCCTCCCCCTTCTCCCTGTCTCTGTCTGTCTGTCTCTCTCTCTGTCAAAAACAATAAAAATAAATCTTAAAAAAAAAAAAAGAAGCAAGATTGTGGGCCTTTGAGTCAGGACCATGAGTCTGAGACCCAGCTCCACCTTTGTCTGAGCAAATGAGGTCACTGCTCTATTATTTCCATTAACTTGTCTATAGTATGAGATAGTAATACCTACCTTGCCATATTATGTTAAGAATTAAAAAAGAAGGTTTATATTAAGTACTCAGCACCTGGTGGACATTCAAATGGTAGTTCCAAACAGTTCCAGCCAGGATTTTTGAAAATGTCTTGTCTCAGCATTCTTGAGTCCAGGAGGAATGTCACATTCAGTACACTAGATCCCGTACTTCCAGAACCCTGTTAGGAGGCACATAAGAAAGGATTACAACAAAATTTAAAGTTTCTCTGTTTTGCAGTGATTCTTTTAAAAGAAATTTTGAGGTAAGAAGTAGATGTCTGTAATCATCTTTAGGGTTTTTATGTGTTCATTGAGATGGACCATGTGAGATACGTGTCCTCAATGAGGTGGATGGATATGGAAATACAGAAACTGGTGTCACAGTAGCCCAGGCTGCATGGATAGGCTCAAACAACTCCCTCTGGTGGGGGCTGACTGTCCCTCAGGCTTGGGGCTTTTAGTCAATGTGGAAAGCCACAATGGTGGGGGGTCCCAGGCCATTAGTAATATTTTATTGATAGCACGGTGATACTGTATCTGCATTGGCTAAAAAAAGGAATTTCCTGCTCTCTTATAACGTGGTGATGAAGGGGTGCATGATAACTCTTATGACTGCATGTTCATGCCTCCCCCAAACTCATATGTTGAAACCCTCATCTCTAGTGTGCTGATGTTTGGAGATGGGGCCTTTGGGAGGTAATTAGATCACTAGTATGAAGCCTTTATGGTGGGATTAGTGCCTTTGTGAGGAGAGACAGGAAAGGGCTTACCCTCCAGTATTGGTCTTTGTCTCTCTGTATCTCTCTGTTTCTTTATCTCTACTTTGTCTCTTTTTTTGTCATATCTCTATCTTTTTGGGCCAATTGAGGACACATTGAGAAGGTGGGTATCTGTAAGCCAGACAACAAGTTTGCAGCACCTTCATCTTGGACTTCTCAGCCTCTAGAACCATGAGAAATAAGTCTGTGTTTAAACCACCCAGTGGTGTTTTTGCTAGAGCAGCCTAAACTGTCTAAGACAGTAACTAAAGGGAATATGGCACAAACTGTATTACATAAAGTATAGACTTTATTGCAAATCTGAAATGGAAATAAAGTCAAGGCTCTGTCTTTATTTATAATAAACTTTATGTGTTAACTGGGTGTTTCTATTCTTATATTTTACTGTATGATGAAATAACAAATGGTATGTGCTTTTGGCCTATACTGTAGTCAACATTTTACATGGATCATCTCATTTATTCTTTACCATGATGCAGAAGAAGTTATTATTATTATTTTTCATAGTCTTAAAAGGTTGGACTAAAGATTTGCAAAGCCACTTGGTAATGTTATCATTGGTGTTTGTCTTCTGAGATGGCACAAATGTGAAAGGGCTGACTGCCTCCCATTCACAGAGGCCGCCTCTTGGTTCCAGGAGCTATGCAATGTGTGCCTGAACGCTGTCCACACAAGGTAGGTGACCATGCTCTGCTCATCAGTTTTTATATCATCTTTCTGGCTCTACATTCATTACCCAACTTCATCTTCTGTAGTTCTGCCCACATCTCTTTTTTTCTACCCTGCTTTATTTACATGTAGCAGTTATTGCTACCTGACATTATGTATCAGGTGGAAAGGTCCAGCTACCAGTCCTAGGTGGGGATTCTCACTGTGTGGAGGACAGCAGAGATCATAACAATGTCAGCTGCTAGAATGAGGAAGTCCACAGGGATCAGCCTGCTGCAGCACTTGTGGGCTCCAAGTGCCCCAGGAGGACTCAGCACATCAAGTGCTGGTGGGAATAGTGCTTTACTCAGAAAGGAGATGTGATGCGGCAAGATCAGTGACCAGTATGTGCCCTTCTCCCATAGCCAGCGGGTCTCTCTTGGTAGCTGACACAGGGGAACAGCCTGCACACATGCCTCTGTAGCCAAATACTCCATTTCTTCCCGGAAGAGAAGGCAGGGAGCAGATATACTGGTGTGGCTGGCCAGGTGCCACATAACACACATGCTCATGCAATACAAGGATGTTCACTGCCTTCCTAGAACAGGAAACAGTTACTTCTCAAAAGGAAGAAGAATATGGGGCCAAGTGGCAGCTCAGCTTCTGACCTCTAATGAGTGAATGTTTCATGCCCAGAGCATCCATTGGCAATCCTGGGGAAAGGTGACAGGTCATGCGATGGCTGCTTATCCAATAGTCTACCCCAACACTCACTGGAATACCAGCAAAAACAAGCAAAGCACGTCACACCCAATAGGACCAAATAAGGAGGCAGAGGATATCTGATGTGGCCTGTGTGATTCCAGCCTCACAGAGATCCTTCCTGCCCAACAGAGGCAGCACATGGCCACTAGCAGCACCTTCCATGGTAGATAAGCAGACCACTGTGGAGTATGGCTCTCAGCCAGGGGCCTGATGTGCTGAGGTTTATCCAGCTAAAAAGGTCAAAGAATGAGTCTAACAAGGACTGTGGGTTTACACATTATGACCATTCGGGTGAGCATGGATTTTCTCCAGCTCTGTCTTCAGCTTCCCTGAATTGTTGATGTACACACAGCAATAAGTGCTGGCTCTCATTCTGCCCTGTGCTACCAGCAGGTATTTAAGCATGACTCAGTTCTCCATCACCACTTTTGCTAGCAAGTTCGGTGAGTCTTGCTGGTCCTGAATGGCTTGGATGGTGTAGTTAGCCATTTATGCCATGGTCAAAGACAGTTTGCATATATCATTTTTATACAGCCTGTATGCTATCCTGGTATTAAAATTCTGAGAGTTGAGTAGAACCACTTGTCAGTCTGCCCCTTGGAAAGGGTATCACCTGCCACCCTGCAATGGGCCAGCAGTTTGGGACCCTCCAAACTGCCATGTGGTTATCTACATGAACAATAGGCCCTAGGCCCCCAAGGCAGCAAGTTTCTTCTGGGGAAAGGCATTCCATCTCCCAGTGAGGTCCACAAACACCTGTCCCAGGGGAACCAAGTGGTTCTTATATTGTTGTGGTGCTTATGTTGTTGACTACTCCAGTTATCCCTTGTTTCTGCCTGTTTTGTCAGCTGTGGCTTGAAGAGAAAAATGGCACATTTGCTGTCTCCCTAAGTGCCAGTGTGAGGTGGCAACACCTAACCCCATGTCAGGATCCTTTTCAATCTTGTTATAGGTGACATTAAAGCCGCAGAGGACACTGGCATGATCCTGCACCTAAACTTGTATCGAGGGATCATTAGGTTGGCAGGTCCATTGATGGCCTGAGGAAGTGCTGTTCATTATGTATTGGCCAGGCTTCCAAGATGGGGCTGTGAGGCCAAAGGAATATCAGTTTTGGGTGGCAGATACAGTGTTGTTTCAGGTCAGGTCTCTCTTTATTATGGATGTGATTGTTTTGGTGAGAGTGTTGTCAATCCAGGCATCACCATGGGTCCTGTGGGCAGAAGAGAGAGGTCAGTGTCCTCCCCTCTCACACACTTCCTTATACCTCCCAAGGTGGGAGATTTTCCTGTCCTGTCACTTGAGGTGTGGTATATCCAGGAATGGCCCCTAATGCAGGGACCACTACCTCAGAGAACCCATCATCCTTGCTGTTCACACAATCCTTTCAGCCCTAGAATTCAATCCAGGCAATGAGGTTATGTTCTGCACAAACTTTGCATGTCCTATAACTTCATCTACCTGTACAGGGGAATTAGGAGTTTCTGACACTATCAAGAGAATTCTGGTATTGTGGTGTTCCATTACCCCCTCCTCCTTTCCTGTGGGGTCCCAGAGGAGCTAAGCATCCTGGGCAGCATAACTTCCAAGTTAGAGTGGGGGTTGGGGAACCTGTGTCAGCCACTACTGCTGAGCAGACCACAAACCGTTCCCGGGCAAAGCATTCCAGAAGATAAAAAGAAAGAGTGGGTGGGTATACTGAGTTAGGATTCCTCAGGTATAACCTAATCAATCAACTACCCCTTTCAAACCCAGTACTGCCTGACATTTGTTTCAGTGCCATGTTTCCCTTTCTCTGGAGTGTATGTGTGTGCATGTGTGTTGGGTGGGGTGGGCACTGACCTCTTTCTTTGTCCCCCAAGTGTCCAAACAGCTCTAGTGAGGTGAGGATACTGTTCCACTAAAAACTCTTTTTTTTAATGTTTCTTTAATTGTTGTCTTAGTCTTCCATTTCAATGGTCGATAGTTCTTTTAGCTTATGGGTGGTATGGTACATATGCTGTAAGATCGGGTCCAGTGTCGTGTGGCTTCCACTATAAAAGAAGTTTCCTGCTCTGATTGGAGTCCAGTAGGGTGCCCAAACACTTGGCAAACAGTTTCCTCCTCTGTGACTGTTGTGGTACTGGGGACCCTAGGGGCATGGCAGTTCCATAGCTACATTAGGTGTCAAGGCCTGGGAGGCAACTACTTGGGCTCATTGACAGGAATTGTAAGGTTGTGTTGCATCCTTGGCTTGTGCATCTTGGGGATTAGTCCCCTGAATGTGGCCCACTCCTACATTTGAGGTGGGCTTTCATGATGGGTTCTCCAGTGCACCCAACAGGAAACTGTGGAAGCCTGCTATGCACAGGCTCTGTGGGCTCAGAAATTTCGCTTGTGTTCTTGAAAAACCCTTTGCTGAGAGTAGCCAAATGAGTGACAGAGAACTGACCATTCTATGCAGCAAGCTGTTGCCATTGTCCTTGTGCCCACATGGATCCCAGTCATTTAGTTGCCAGTTTACTGACCAGATGGCTAGACCGTTTGCCATGGCCGAGGCATCAGTAAAAATGGAGTCAGATGTGTTGAGTGGGGCTACTGCACACCATCACCACCACAGTGCAGCTCAGCCCATTGGGCTGAGTGTTCTTCTTCAGTTTCCAAGTGCTGGATGGCCACATGGCCCATTGGACCCCATTAGCTTTCAGTTTTGCAGAACTGTCAGTAAACTAGTCCATGGTTCAGCCAGAACCTCCTCTATTGCTGGGCTCAGATGGCCAGGGAGGGGCCAGACCATCCCTTACAGGATGCTGTGTTTCTTCTGGCAGGGTGGCCACCTGCTTATGGCATGCACTGGCCCCTTGGGGTCCTGGCCAGGCTCAATCTTGGATGTCCCATTTCCATTTAATGATAGAACACCGCTTAGCTCATATGATTGTATTAGTGGGATGATGCGAACTGAGGTCAGGATGGTCACCTCAAGCCTCACGGGCACGTAAGGTGCTTCAATGACGAGACACTCCATCTCTACCAGATCCCAAGAGCAGTGAGGAGCTGCCATTCAAACGGTGTGTACTGGGTGGCAGTTTCAGGCAGCTTGAAAGTCTAGAATCCAAGAGCCTGGTGTACCCCAGTGTCATTTCCGTCTGCTGGAGGTTCCAGTCAGCACGTGTCGGGGTTGAGGACCCTTGTGATTACACAAGGCTAGCAGGCTCCAAACATCCCTGGACCAGTGTCTGGGCTACAGTTTGTTGAAGGCTTCTGGTGTTTATTGTTGAGAAAGGCCCCCACTAGAAGATGGCTGCCACAGGACACCCAGATGGGGTACGTGCTGTCTGTAACATCTGAAGAGGACCACTAGCTGCTGTGCTGCCAGTAAAGAGACAGGGACTTCTGTTTAACCTTTTCTGGAATATTCTGATGACTCCTGTTGGTGTCTCCCAACCACAAGGAGTGGTACCTAGACTCCTGCTGTGATAGTGTTTTACTGGCTGCCCTGAGAATGGCTCTCACCCATAACCATGCCCTAACTCCCCACCCACTTCAGACAGACTGTCTCTTTCAAGAATTCTCAGACTTAGTAACTACCATTTACTAAAACTGTAAAATTGGCCATTGTAAAAGTAATATTTGCTTTTTTAAAAGATTTATTTTATTGTTTTTGACAGAGAGACAGAGAGAGAAGAGAGAGGGCCCAGAGCAGTCTCCATAGTTGTATATCACTAGTTTTTTGACATAGTTTCATTCCACATAGGTGAGTGTGGAGCTGCCCACAGGGTAGGAACTGGGCTGGGGCCTCCTGCATGGGAGGCAAGCCCCCATGAGCTGCAGGCAGAACTGGGAGTCTCCCACATGGAAGCTCACCCTGGTAGGAACTGAACTGCCCCCCTGCCCCCGACGTGGGAAACACACCACAGTTCAGCATATAGGTCTACACAGGCCGGGGCTGGGATTCAATTCTCTGCCCCTAACTCTGCAAAGTGAGCACCTAACCCTCTGAGCCATCCTAGCTTCCCCAGTATTTTCTTCTTAAAAGAAAATTTGTAGAAGGAGAAAAAACTTACTCATAACCTTACCTCCACACAAAGGTAGAATGGCTAAAATTCTAGTTCATTTCCTCCTACTCTATTTTATATAGTATTTGTTCAGTTGCACTAAGCTGTTTTGGTGTGAATGTTTTGCTTTCTAAACATAATATATAAGTATTTTTTATGTTGTCACATTATTTCTTTTAAATACAAACCAATATTAAGTTTCTACTAATATGACAGAAAGGAATTGGGTGTTTGTATGTAAATTAGCTCATTTACTACAGCATGCTGGTCAGGTGGACATTATTATTCCAATTTTTCAGCTGAGGAAATGAAGGATCAGAAATTTAGCAGGTCATATAGCTGAAAAGAGCCAGAGTCAAAATTCATCCGATTTAGAGTTGATATCAGAACCTACAAGGTGTGATTAAAAAATGGGGTGAATGTTTAAATAAAAAAAAATTATTACAGTGAAAGACACATTCCACTAATCCCCCTAAAAATACTCCCCTTCGCTTCAAACACACTTACTTATCCCATCATTCTTGCCACTTTCTGAAACAGTTCTGGAAGTCCTCTTTCGTGAGTGTCTTAGTTACACTGTTGTGACGGCCTTAATGCCCTGAATTGATTCAAAACGTGTACCTTTCATGATCATTTTGACCTTGAGGAAGAGTCAGAAGTCATCTGATGCCAGATCCAGTGAGTAAGGTGGATGCACCCTACTCTTACGGGCTAATTAGAGCATTTAAGAAACAATGGGAGTAGAAAATGGCCTGAGAAATAGGCCAACTGTTTTATCTTCCATCATGCCAATGCTCCTTGTCACACAGTGCTTCTGGTACAGCAATTTCTGTGACATAAAAACGACAGTATATCCTTGATTACCTTATTCACCGGATCTGAGTCTGTGCAACTTCTGGCTCTTCCCCAAAGTCAAAATGACATGAAAGGTAAACGTACTGAATTGATTCAGGACATCAAGGCAGCCAGAACAGCTCAACTGAAGACATTCATGAAATAGGACTCCCAGAACTGCTTCAGAAAGTGGCAAGAATGATGGGATACGTGTGTTCGAAGTAAGGGGGAGTATTTTGAAGGGGAATCATGGCAAGGTGCCTTTTACTCCATCATTACAATGGCTGTGGTACCCCTCTACATGCTCCTGTTGGCGAGGGGTCCTTACTTGATCTCCTGAGGATGGGGGTATGCAATCTGTCCTCCCAGGGGTTGGGGGTCCTCTTGTCTTTGTTCATTAAACTGGGAGTCTCATCCTTGATCATTTTAGTTGCCAAGGGTCCACTCTTTGTCTTTCAAAAGGATGAGGTTCCCCATTGCATCTTCTGAAGAACTGGGGGTTCTTTCCATTTTTTCAAGGATTATGGAAGATTCTTGTCCTCTGAGTGATGTGGTTTCACTTCTTCTATTTTCTGAAAAACTAGGGATCCCCTTTCATTAATTTCAGGGCTTTGTGTGCCCTTGTTGTTTTTCTGAGGACTGTAATAAATGTTTTTTATTTAAATATTCAGTGCATTTTTTTAAGATTTATTTTATTGTTTTTGACAGAGACAGACAGAGACAGAAAGAAGAGGGAGGGCCCAGAGCAGTCTCCATAGTTGAACTTCATCAGTTTTTGACATGGTTTCATTCCACACAGGTGGGCGGGGGCTGCACAGGGCAGGAACTGGGCTTGGGGCCTCCAGCATGGGAGGCACGCCCCTTGAGCCAGGGGCCAAACCGGGGAGTAAGAACTAAACTGGGGGCTGCCTGCATGGGAAGCACATCACAG
>PVKE010024270.1:0-24025 GCA_004027555.1 Craseonycteris thonglongyai | reverse complement strand
CCGGGGGTGCGCGCGCGCTCGGCGTGGGCGGGGGGCGCGCGTGGGGGGCGGTGGCCGGGGGTGCGCGCGCGCTCGGCGTGGGCGGGGGGCGCGCGTGGGGGGCGGTGGCCGGGGGTGCGCGCGCGCTCGGCGTGGGCGGGGGGCGCGCGTGGGGGGCGGGGACACTGCGGCGGCGGCGCGGGCACAGCCGGCCGCCCCCCGTGTGGCGAGAGCAGGCGCAGCGCGGAGCTCGGGCCCATGGTGCGCCCGTGTCCGTCGGTCGGGCCGCGCGGGCGGCTCCGCGCGTGGCCCGGCGCTCGCGAGCTCGCCCCCTCGCTGCGGGCCCGGCCCGCCCGCTGCCGCCGCCTCCTCCTCCCCCGGGGCGGCGCGGCGCCGGCGGGCGGCGGCGCGGAGGCCGGACCGGGCGGCGGCCCAGGCGGCGCGGGGGGCGCGGCCGCCAAGGCGGGCGGCGCGGGCGACATGACGGACAACATCCCGCTGCAGCCGGTGCGCCAGAAGAAGCGGATGGACAGCAGGCCCCGCGCCGGGTGAGCGCGGCCTGGGCCGCCCCTTTGTCCGCGCGCGGCCGGAGCCTGGCGCCGGGCCTGGCCGGCGGGGCCGGGCGGGGCCGGGCGCACGGGGAAGGGGTCGCCCCAGCCCCAGCCCCAGCCCCGGGCCCCGGGCCGGCTCCCTCGGGCCTCCGGGCGCGGCCTGCTCGCGCCGCCGCCCCCACCTCCGCTCTCAGGCCCGGGGAAGCAGGCGCGCGGGGCGGGCCTCTGGATCGCGGCGTTGTGCCCTGGTTTCTCCTCGTCCCTGTGACGACGGGTGGCTCTCGGGTAGCAAAACCGTGCCCCGCGCCTGGCGCCCCGATAGGCTCGGCTTATTGGGGTGCAGGCACCGGCTCCTCCGCGTGGGTCTGGGGCGCAGCGCCGAGAGCGCCACCTTCCCCTGCGGCTCTGGGTGGACCCGGACCTGCGGGCGCAGGAGGGTGGCGCGGGGGCTCCTGGCCGACTGGAGACCCCCTGCTCCCCGGTGTAAGGAGCGTCCAGGCGGGCAGGGCTTGCCACCTGCGGCGCCTTTCTCCGCCTCGGCCCGCTTGGGGCGGCAGAGGCCTGGGCTGGGGGGCGGCTTGCAAGCCCCGAGGCTGGCAAGGGCCTGGCGCGGCTCGGAGGGGCTGCGGCGCCGTCTTGGGCAGGTTTACCTGGTGGTGAGGGCTGAGGGGAGCTGGTTCCAGGGTAGACATCCAGGTTCCCGCCCATTGGGGTTCTTGGGGAGGGTAGGAACCTGGAAATGTGCAGCCCTCCCCGCACCCCCCCTGCACCGGTGAGGCTGGGGTCACTTGACGCCTGAGGATGGCAGCTGGGCCGGCTGCGGCCTTGGACCCAGCCTGCCGGCTCGCCTGGCGTCCTCTGTGGCGTTTCCCTTTGCTGCTGCAGCTTCCGAGGCTGGGTGCACGGGTGGGGGAGGGTGAGTCCCTCTCGGGGGGCTTCATCAGGTGTGTCCGGGGTAAAAATGATCCCAGCTGCCATTCTGTGGGGTCTTTGTGCCCGTCTTCCTGGAATCTTCCCGTGAGGAGGAGGCCTCGGGTTTGTAACAGAGGAAGAAGGCAGCTCAGAGGCTGAGAACTGCTGGGAAGAGGCTGCAAAATGGAGACAGAAGTCAGGGTCGTGTGACGGAAGACAGCCTGTCCTCCAGACCCCTTCTTCCTTCACCGTCCTCTGGCGTTTTAACCTTGACCCCTCAAGGCTGCAGAGCGTGATGACAGTGTGTGAGCTCTGGGCCTGAGTGCTTGCAGGCGAGTTATGTCTTCAGCAAATGTAGTAAATCTATACGTTCCTTGGACTCTCAAGTCGAGCCCTTGGTGTCAGAAACGATCCTGAAATGCCAACTCTGGACACGGTTCATGCCGCATGACTGGGATGCAGAGGTGAATTCAACGACACCTGCCGCAGGTGTCCTGACCCTGCTGTGCCCTGGAGCTCCCCGGGGAGCTTCCCAGTTACCGTCCCTGCCCTGGTTCAGACCTCTGGGGGGAAAAAAGCCTCAGGTGCAGGACCTCGGTGTCAAAGCCGCCAGGTGGTTTTAACGTGCGGTCACAGTTGAGAACCTCGGATTCAGTGCGTGATAGAAATATGCAGCATTCGTATGTACCCGGAGCTGGTGGTGCAGGCGGAAAAAAAAATTTCTGTTTGGTATTGAGATGGAGGCTCTCACACCCTTTAGAATTTGGCACTTAGGAAGGAATTTATGTCCTAAACAGGGACACAGATTCAGGTTAAAATCATGCATTGCAAAGCCAGGCAGATGTGTTCTTGTATTTCATCTGCTTTTGGAGGAGTGGTGGGGAGGTGGGAACCTTGTATGGAAACACCTCCTGAAATGTCATCGGGGGAGAAAGGCGAGTTAAAGGGAAAGGACACCGATACGTGATGTGTTGGGCTCTGCCGGGCCCTTGAGATCAGATGGCTGTTTTAATCCTCATCATCATTGTGAGTTTCGGGAATAGATTTCCCCATTTTATAGACGAGAAAACTAAGATTCAGCGATGTTAAATAATTTGCTGGAGAGGATAGAGCTAGTTGTTGTGAGGGGGTGGATTCCAGCCCAGTGAGCTCGTTTTGCCTCAAGAGGATCTAAGCTGTAGGATGGTTGGGGGATTTTGTGGTTAAAAGATCAAAAACCTAGTTGCTACGCGTCCCAGGAGACAGCATGTCAGCACGAGCTCCGTCACGTTGCCGAGGCGTGCGATCTGCTTGCTGAAGGGGTCCCGTGGCCCCAGCGCTCCTTTTCTCTTGAGAAAGTTTCCCGTCCTGCTGTTGAGAAAACTTGTGGTTTAGTTAG
Organism: Craseonycteris thonglongyai; assembly: GCA_004027555.1. Lineage (NCBI taxonomy): Eukaryota > Metazoa > Chordata > Mammalia > Chiroptera > Craseonycteridae > Craseonycteris > Craseonycteris thonglongyai. The sequence continues at coordinate 21,205 of PVKE010024270.1, read as the reverse complement.
GAAACAAGACATTTGCCCCATATCGCCCGAAACCATTTTCGGCGTCTTGTGCTTTGCTTCTGGCCGGGTCTTGGTGAAACACCGGGGATTGGTTGTGAGGAGCGTGGGTTTGGGCGTGGGTTTGGGCACTCCTTACCAGCTGTGTGACTTGGGAAGATGACCTCTCTGAGTCTCCCGTTTTCTCACCTATAAAGTGGAAATAACGTTGTATGTATAGTTCACGGGGTTGCTTCCAGACTCAGTCCATGTAAAATTTAGAACAGGAAGCACCCAGTACACCTTAGTATTTACTGGTGTGGGGGGCAGAGTAATGGGCCCCCAAGGAGGTTCACGTGGGATCTGTGAACGTGCTGCCTTAACCTGGCCCAAGAGACCTTCCCGACGTGGTGAAGCTGATGCTTTTGAGGTGGGGAGGCTGTCCGGATGGCCCAGGCATCCCTGAAGGAAGCAGGGGAGTGAATCTCAGCTGCAGAGAGATTGGAAGGTGGGGCTTGAAGATGAGGTGGGTCCATGCGTAGAGGCATACAGGAGGCATCTAGAAAAGTCAAGGAAGCGGCTTCTCCCCAAGAACCCCCAAAGAACTGGGCCGACACCTTGATTCGAGCCCTGCAGGACCCACTCTGGACTCCTGACCTCCAGAACTGTACCATAGGTTTGTGGCAATTGCTGCCCCGCTAGGAGCCACCTGCCTGGTGGCTGCAGCTGAGGCATCTCCAGGTCGCGGGCGCAGGCTTTATACTGACAGGCTCGCTGTGGGTCACATCCTTGACCGCTGAGGAGGGGGGGCGGATATTTGGGGTTTGCCGTGTTTGGCTCTGAACTAGTGTTTTCTCCCTCGTGCTGCAGAATGGCCCTTGGACGTTGGATTTTTACATTTTATTTATGTATTTTTATTTTATTATTCTTGCTTCACTGAGAAGGAAACAGGCCTAGAAAGATGAAGCAACTGTTTGGGGCCAGGCATATGCGTTGCAGAAGCAAGAGCTGAGGTGGGCCCGACTCCTAAGAGACCGGGGCGGGCGGCAGATGGAAGGCATTGATCTGACCGCCTCTGCCCCCTCAGCGCCCTTTAGTTTGTTCGGTAATAAATTATTCTTTTGGGAGTGGCAGTGAAGGTATATTGCATTTTGAAAACTGCTGTAAGAAGAAAGATAAGAACGCTGTATGTCGGCGATGGTATTGCCTACCCAGCGTGCATTGAGGCTGGCAGTTTGGATTCCAGAGTCACACAGACTCTGGTTAATGAGCAGTGGTGTCCTTTTACTATGTATGTAAAACTGCGTGCCCTGTCTTTCCCCCTCTGTGCCTCAGTTCCCCCCTCTGTAAAATGGGAACATAGTTTCAATACCTGTGTGTGGTCGGGCACCTTTGTGGAGGGTCTAGTTGAGTAGGGACTCTGGCTGAGAAACGGCGGGAGTACTTGGCTCTGGGAGAACCTTTCACAGACCCCACGTACTCCGTGTCTGGTGACAGGCTGGTGACAGGCTGCGGCTTGTTCACGGTGACCCTGGACACCCAGGCCAGGACCAAGGTCTGTCAGGATGTGGATGTCACCATTTTGGGGAAAAATAATGCTGTGCCCTCGCAAAAAGATCTCCCGATAAATGTATCTTCCAATGAATGTATCTTCTTCCTGCAGATACCGTTATTGAACGGAAAGGTCTGAACGTTTTACGGAAGCTGCCACTTCTCACGTGTGGGCTTAACGTGCCCTTTTCCCTTCTGGCACGGCGGTGGTCGTCTGAGATACGTAGTCGAGTTGATTCTCATGACTCACTGTTGTTGCCGTCTGTACAGCCCGGCCAACGCGGTGTTAGTGAATAGAGAAATTCAGGGTTAAGTGCCAGCAAGCCTCTGTTCACAAGGTTTTCATCAACTGGTCGATACAGAACTTTGTGTTAATCATATTTCTGCTTCAAGACGCTGTCTTGGGTCTATTATTGTTGATTCCTTGACTCTGAACTTGCGACCCAGAGCCGTACCACCCCTGCCTGAAGGACGCTCATCTCGTATTTTCTCTGTGAGGCCCATCACCTCCTCCTTGCACGTAGCTCCGTGAAAATTGCTAACAGCACAGAAACGTGGGAAAACGCGGCACTGAATAGATGGTGGACAGGACACTATGGGCAGCACAGGAGCTGAGACCAGACGGCAGAGGGTCACCGCGTCTGACTGCAGCTGGGAACGTGGGTGGAGTGATTGGAACTTTTTGCACCGTGACCGACCACAAGAACACTGTGGGCGTTGATTTTGAGGTTATAGGTTTTAGGCAGTAGGTGAATTCTCAGATACTGAAACGCTGAACAGGGAGGATCGACTGCATACAGGTGTGTGTGTGTGCGTGTGTGTGTGTGTGTGCGCACACACCTCCGGGAGGTGGTGTTCACCATGCGGTGCGTAGGGGTGTGTTTGGGGGAGGGGGCTGTGCTGTGGGGTATAGGGCAGAGGCCCAGCCCTTCCTTGCTCTGTGATGGAGTGAGTTACATAACCTGCTCTTTGCTGCCTTGGATGAGAGCATTCAGATCAGGCCTTGGCAATGGCCCATCGGGAATTGCTCTGCGTCCCCTGCCAGCCGGCCCAGCTGCACTTGTGCCATCCACGTCCTGTTACGGAGCCCCTGGTGTGGGCCCTGCGCTGAGCGTGCCCAGGCTGTAAGGCTGCGATGTGGCATCACAAACGCAGGTAGGGACGCGGAGGGGTAGAGCGTGGAGACAGGAGCCGGGCTTGCTGGGGCGGCCCTGAGCCAGGCCAGGGAGGGGAGGTCCTGTGTCCTCGTCCCCTATTTGACCTCATCTATGTAGGCAATAAGTTGGAAGGAGGAGGCAAGGTGGTGAACAGTCTTATCTTTGGACTTCAGTCTGTTACTTTTCAGATCACTCTGAGTATCTGCTCAGAGGCAGACGGTGAAAGTCACTAATTAGGGCCGCTGTTGGAAATGGACCCAAAGTGTCTCCACCTTGACTCATTCATGATGGGGAGTGGGCTTCCGTTGAATTTAGAAAGAAACAGTTTGTGGTGAGGTGTCTGCTGAAGACTTTTACCTGAAGCTTTAGGCCGGTGCTGATTCCGTAAGCCGGCATCTGCTGTAAGCTGGCATCTGCTGTGTGTCCTTCGTGTGGCTGAGGCTGACACTGGTATTCAGCGCCTGGCCTGCGGGAAACGGAGCCCCAGAACACTGTAGGCAGCTCAGGGCCAAACGCTGAAAGGTTAGCGGCTGTTTTTATGGGTCCTTCTGTTTGTCCCAACCGATACTTGTTTTCTCTTTGTAGGACTGACAGCAGGTTTCCTCTTTGATACATTTGGGAAAAGAGTATCGACTTAAAAGCATAAGTCAGTAATAGTTCACGGAGTGTGTACATGACCCCAGCTCATGCCTGGCTGACACTTAGGAAGCGGTGGCCTCTCCTAAAATGGGGCCACCTGTGTAAACGTGTTATTACGGCAGGAGAAAGACTTGGGATAAACTGGTTGTGCTGATAGATTAAAAAATTTTTTTTTTTTAATTTTGCCACGGTATCTATGAAAACATGGTTTTTGCACAGTGGTGAGTTTTCCAGGCTGAAGGGGGATCTAAATGCTGCTTTATCATTTTCTAAACAGTTTGAAGGATTTGGGAGAGCATGGTTGGAAAGAAAGGCTTCTTGTGGGAGGGAGAGGGTGGGTTCTCTTGCCTTAGCCCAGTGCCGGGGGCGCTGCTGCTGTCTTCCCTGGGGGAGAAGCAGCGTGAAGGGTGACCAGTGCCCTCCTCAGAGCCGGGCCTGGCGGGGTCTCCCGTCCTTGCTGGGCCGTGTGCTGTGCGTGGGGAAGTCAGCTTGGCCTCGGGAGACCTCGGGTTTTGAGCTTTGGCACTAGTGGTACTGGGGGCTTGAGCCTTCACTGTGGCGGGGGCCGTCCTGTGCACGTGGGGTGTGTAGCAGCATCCCTGGCCTCCGCTCACTGAAGGCCAGCAGCACCGCACCCCCACTTTGTGACAAACCCAAATGCCTCCAGACATTGCCAAGCGTGCCCTGGATGGGGGTAGGGAGTGGGAGGGGGCAGAAGTCCGCCTTGTTCGGAGCCAGTGGACTCGTGGAACGAACACACACTGTGAGTGGCCATGTGTCCTCTTTTTAAGGTGACTCATCCTGTCTTTAGAAAGAAAGAAAAACCCGTTAGGCCAGAAGTTCACGTTGGGAGGGTTGGTCTTAGCGCTGAGTTCACCTTTCTGGTCTGATCACGAAGGAGGTCTTGAGCTGTTGGAAGAGAACATTTGGGAAGTTGGTGGGCTGACTTGTGTTTCCCCCTAAATTCATACGTTGAAGTCCTGACTCCCAGCACCTCTGAATGTTTGGGAGATAGGGCCTTTTTTTTTTTTTAAAGATTTATTTTATTGTTTTTGACAGAGAGAGAAAGACAAAGAGAAGGGGGAGGGCCCAGAGCAGTCTCCATAGTTGTACGTCATCAGTTTTTGACATAATTTCATTCCACACAGGTGGGCGGGGGCCTCAGCATGGGAAGCACCCCCCAGTTCAGCATATGGGTTTGCTGGGGCCAGGATTCAATCCCCAGACCTTGAGATTGCAAGGCAAGTGCTCAGCCTCCTGAGCTATCTTGGCATTCTAAATTTATTCCTGTTTTAATATGTATTTCTAATTATATAAAAATTTATTAAGTTTGTATGTGACATTTTTATGTTTATTTGTACTTTATAAGTATAAAACTGAAAGCTAAGCATGTGCGTGTATGTTAAAAGAATTGGAGACCAGAGAAAATCCGCACATTTTAGCATAAGTTGTGCTGGTCCTGTCTTGTGTCTGTGTGTACGTTGTTTTGCAGATTATAATCAGGTGACACGTGTGTTTTCAGTTCCTCTGCTTTTCACTCGCATTGTGATGAAGACATCTTATTCGGTACCAAGAGGCACTTTGTAAATGACCCTTTGAATGGCTACCTGTTTCCCTCAGTAGGCGTCGCTAACTTGCAAAGTGGGGCCCTCTGTTTTCACCCGTTGACTCCTATTTTCACTTTTTAAAGATTTATTTTTATTGTTTTTGACAGAGAGACAGAGACAGAGACAAGGGGGAGGGCCCTGGGCGCGGGGCTGCACAGGGCAGGAACTGGGCCGGGGTCTCACCCCGGTGAGAACTGAACTGGGGGCACTCCCCAGTTCAGCATATGGGTCCACACAGGCCAGGGCCCGGGTTTGATCCTCGTTCCCGGGGGCTGCAAAGCCAGCGCTTAACCCACTGAGCCGTCCTGGCTTCCCCTGCTTTCGCTTTTTAAACAGTGTTTTCATACTGCATGCTGGTCCTCCAAGGCAGTCACCCCAAAGATGGACAAAGGACAAGTTGAGGGAGGACCAGACCCCCAGACCCACAAGCCACCCGTTTTGGATGCGATGAACTTGCCCTGCACAGGGATGCTCACAGAACGCCGTGCTGTGGGTGTGGCAGACGCTTCCTGCACCCCGTGCACATGTGCTGAGCACTGACTGTGCCCGGCACCGTGTTACACAGGAAATGTGAGACAGGAGTCCCGGCCCACAGGGCGCTGCCCTCTAGGGACGCGGCCCACGTAGCAGTCTGTTCTCTCTGTTGGTCTTGGTGCCGGGACCACTGTCCCGGGTGGTTGAAGTGGGTTGTCTGGTGGCGTTGACACGCAGCACCCACACTGGGGACTGTCATTATTCCATTTCCCAGGAAGCTGAGGCTTAGGAGGGGTGAGCTCACCATCGTGTGTGGGGCCACACAGCTCTGAAGCCGCCTTGTTCTCCCAGGTCTCCGCGCAGTTGTGTCTTCTGAGAGGACTTCCCAGACCACCCCCCCGAAGGAGCTGCCTCCCACCCGCCATGCAGTCCTGTTGCTTACTGTTGTCATTTGCTTGCTTTCGGTTGCCCCCCATCTGCCTGCAGAATAGCAGGCTCCTCGGAAGCAGGGCCCTCCTTTGTCTTGTTTACCCGGCCCAGGGCTCAGCACAGAGACCTGCGCCTAGTAGGTGCTCAGTCAGTGAATGCCGGGTGACTGAGGGAGGGAGGGAGGGAGGAATGAAGAATTGCAGCCACAGTTGCAGTCAGGCCTGCCTGCTTCTAGTGCCCTGAGTTTTATTCAGAACCCATATGCTGAACTGGGGTCCCCCCCCCCAGGGACACGGTGTTCCTAATTCATCAGGGGTGTGCGTGGTGTGTGGGCCACACGCCACACTGTGTGTAGACTCTTCTTCATTCACCAACCATCGAAGCTGTGTGCTGAGTACTGGAGCCAGAAAAAGAAAAGCAGTGGATCAACTACAGGGAAGGAAAAGGGAATCCTGTCTTCTGGTCTTCTGTCCCACCCTTCCCTCCCCTCCCTCCCCCTTCCTATTAGAAATTAGAAGTCTCGAGAGGATGTCTTGATGCATGAACTTGCTGCTGCATTTTGGAGTTTTCACAGGCCAGCATCCCCGGTCACAGGGTCAAGTGCGACACGCGGCATCGGGGGGCTCTAATCGTGTATGACAGAGGCTTTCAGGAAGGCTCTGCCATTTCACACCCTGTGAAAGCCGGGATCGCCCACCTTCCAGGGTCAGGATATGGGTCATAGCCTTCTCCACCTTCGTTTTAATTTTGCCATTTGCCCCGTGTCTGCCTGCGAGATTAGGAAAGTTTATAAAAAGGGAGAGTAAGGAGTAGAAACACAGGCTCGATTTCTCTGTCTACCCCACACAGGGCTTCCTGTTTATTAACGAGGGAGCTGGGTGGGGTGGGGGACAGAAGGGCCTGTGGTTGACACACTTGCTACACAATAAATGCTCTGTACACGCACTCTGTGAACTTAGCTCCTCGTGATGTAAGTGAAGTGTGGGAACCGGCAAGCCTTCGGTAAATGTTTGTAGAATGAGTAAACGAGAGTCTGTGTACAGTGCCTCACAAGGAAGCTGTGTGTAGACCACAGCGCCAAGCGCACGAATGCCTGGCTTCCCCGTGAAGGTGGAGGCAGGCTGTGGAAGCTCAGGGTAGCCTTTGGGGCAGCAGGAACAGGAGCAAAGCTGTGAGCATGCTGCCCCCTGAGCTGCCATGGTGCCAGACCACGCCTGTTTCCCCGCAGGGACAGGTGTTGTCACTGCTGGCATTTTACAAGCATCCTTGCAATCCTCTCCGTGGTCTCCCTGGGGCCATTTCAGTGCCAAAGCCACTCCCATTGGAGGCGGGGCTTGTCCTGGCTGCTGCAGGTCTCCATGGGAGCAGGGGCGGGGCCTGAGTCCAGGAAGGAGAAAGGGTTACTGGCAGAGGTGGCTGCTCCCCAAGACCAGGCTTGGCCCCTGACGTTCTGGGGGCGTTGTGAGTGGACCCTCACGCGAGCAAGACTGCCTCGGTTCACGTCTGCGCTCTGCCACTGACCCCTGGCTGCATGGCCTTGGGCAGGTGAGTTCGCCTGTCTATCTGGGGGACTCGATGAGGTCGTGGATGTAGAGTGCCCAGATGCCAACGCCTGTGGCCTGTGGGAACCACCGTAGGCGTGTTAGCCGGTGTGAAGGCCGACACCCTGGGTGGGAAGGAGGAGCTAGACGGGCCAGGATGGTGTCACTGGGGACCCTCGGCGTGTGTCCCTGTCCCCTGGCTTCCTCCGTAGGTTGCTGTTTAAACAGTTCAGAGGCGGCTCTCGGATTCTACGGTGGGGTGAGGCCCGCAGACGCTGTGGTTAAGAGCGCTGGTTCTGGGGACAGCCTGCTGCCCCGCCCAGCGGCAAGCTGTCCCCAGGTGCTGTTTCTGGTCAGCCCGGGAGGACCCGGAGGTCCCAGCAGCCTGGAGGACTGTGTGAGGATTCAGGGAGGACTTTGCCCCAGGGCTGGGCCGGGGCTTCATGAATGTCCTTGCTTCTTGCTTTGGTGTCTGAGGCATTGTCTTCCATTTTACCAGTTAGTTTTGTTCTCCCGCATCCCGTGGGCTGTGGGTGCTTGCAGGGCGTTGTGGTTGGTACCAGGCCGGTTTTAGAACCCATGACAACCCATGAGCAGATGACCGAAGGCAGGAGGAGGTCGCTGAGTGCCGGGTGCCTGTGGCCTGTGAGAAACCCCAGAGAGAGTGGGTCACCCAGCACCTCCCGCCTCCCAGGCCTGGGCTCTGACCCACAAGCGAGCGCAGGGCTGAGATCCGAGGCTGCAGGCTGAGAGCCATTTGGGCAGCAGGGTCTTTGTTCTAAACTTGAAAGTGGAATCAGTCACAGAGTCATGTAAGTAGTTCAGGGTTGAAAAGGTGCAGAAGTGTGCACGTTGCAGACTCAGTCTCCACCCCCCCATCCCCCCATTTACCTGCCCCTGTGCCCCCCCTGATGCAATGAGTGCCCCTCCACTCATCAGTTTCTTCCGGGTCATTCTAGAGCATTTTAAAGCATTTATCACAAAGAGCCCATGTATTCCCTCCCTCCCTATCTACACACACAGGTTTTCCCCTTTTATAGTCAGTTGTTAGTATACCTTACAAAGTATGTATTTTTTCACTTAATATGATACACTGGGAAGCTGGGATGGCTCAGAGGATTAAACGCTCGCTTTATAGCCCTGGAGCCCGAGAATCAAATCCCGGCTCCGGCCCATGCGGACCCACATGCTGAACTGGGATGTGCCCCCAGTTCAGTTCTTGTCGGGGCCTATGTGGGAGGCTCCCGGCCCAGTTCCTGCCCTGCGCAGCCCTGTGCCCACCTGTGGAGTGAAACTATATGAAAAACTAATGTCAATTATGGAGACTGCTCTGGGCCCTCCCCCTTCTCTCTGTCTCTCTCTCTCTGTCAAAAAACAATAAAAATAATTCTTTAAAAAATACGATATATGGGAAGCCGGGATGGCTCAGTGGGTTAAGCGCCCACTTTGCAGCGCCGGGGACCGAGGATCGAATCCCGGCCCCGGCCCGTGTGGACCCATGTGCTGAACTGGGGAGCTCCCCCAGTTCAGTTCTCTCTCTCTCTCTCTCTCTCTCTCTCTCTGTCAAAAATAAATAAATAAAAATATATTAAAAAAAAAAAATTAAAAAAAAAAAAAATACGATATACCCTGGGCTTGTTCCATATCAGTACGTGAACACTTTCCTCACCCCCCCCCCTGCTTTTCATGGCTTAATGAGTGCATTGACTAGAACACCACACTGTGTTTAACCAGCTTGCCCCTGACGGGCACTTAGGTTATGTCTAGTGGTTTGCTGTTACTAGCTAGCGGTGTTACGGTGACGGCCTTGAACACGAGCCTTCGCGCCTGGTTAGAACAAAGGTGGGATAGCTCGAAGGGGATTCATCGGGTCATAGTGGATGCGCATTTGTAATTTTGACAGTGTCCCGTCAGGTTATCCTCTCTCAAGATACTACTGATGGAGACTCCCTCCCAGCCGTGAAAGTGCCCCTTGCCCACCCTGACTACCCCAGAGGCTGTTCATTCTTTTCAAGCTTGGCCATCCTCATACGTGGAAAAATATCTCAGTGTGGGTTTTGTTTTGCATCACAGGTAAGGATTTGAAAACGGAGCGTTTGCGTGTCAGAACCTGTTCCGTCTTTGTCGTGGAGAATTGGATCAGCGTTTGTGCTGGATGTGTGTTCGGGAGCTGGGGCAGCTATGGGCCGTCCCCGGTGCCCCATCCCACCAGACCCTGTGTGCAGTGTTCATTTATTTTTGTTTGCTGGGGCTTCTGTAGATTGCAGTTCCCTGGTCTAGAGAAGAACCGCCCAGTTCAGTCTAAGGCCGCGTGTCCAGCCAGTGGCCCGGGAGCCGCCTGCAGCCTAGCACGGTTTTGAATGAGACCCAACGCAAATTCGTAAACTGTCTTTAAAACATCATGAGATTGTTTTATGATTTTATTTTTAAAATCTCATCAGCTATCATTAGAGTGAGTGTATTCTATGTGTGGCCCAAGACAATTCTTTTTCCAGTGTGGCCCAGGGAAGCCACAAGGTCGGACACCCCGGGCCAAGGGGACAGAGCTGCTTCCTCATCTCTCTGGGAAGAGCAGAGGTGGCTTTTGAAAGGTGAGGGTGAGGGGTGGGCCTGCCCTAGGAAGTCTGCCGTGAATGACTTGCAGAGGGGTTCAGGGTTGGAGAAAAGTGGCCCAGGGGCAAGGGGCGTACTGAGCACGCTGAGGCCTGCAGCCCACCCCCCTTGGCTGCTCTGATACCGGAGGACCTGGGATGCAGAGGAAAAAGGCTTGAGCTGAAGTGCATCATTGTTGACTCATGGTGGGGATGGGAAGCAACATGAGTCATCCTTTTGTTACAGTCAGTCGCGCACTGCTGGGGAGAAAGACCGGCAGGGAGGCAGGTATGGCAGGAGAAATAGGGAAATGCAGGGGTCCCCACCATCCGTGACTGCTCCTGCCCCCAAGACAACCAGACTTAATGGTCTGGGGTGTGTCTGTTCCCCAGTATTTCCCCCTCAGGCGTATATTAGCATATATTATTTTTATTAAAGTGTAGTGTAATATGTTGCATATCTGTAGCTTAATTATGTGCATCTGCTACAGGCCCGTGGGCTCCTGAGCATTTCCAGGTGTTGCTCTCACAGGTGCAACTGTGAGCATCCTTGAGCATTTCCTGTGGTCGCCAGTCCTCGTATTTGTGTAACATACGTCCCTTCAGATACACCGGCTAGGTCAGAGGATCCGAGCTCTGCCTTAAAGAGAAGTTGCTGCAGGGAGTTGGCTGCTTTCACTGATACATAGTTTCATTTCTCTCCCAGCCAGCAGTTCCTGTAGCCGAAGACAGGCAGGCTTCTGTGAACCTGCCTCCCTTGTTTGTTGTATTCTTTCTGGCTTTAGTTGTTAGGCTCCCCCAGTTTTAAAAAAAGATCTAGCCACTCAATTGTTTTTAGAATAAAGAGGAAAAGTTTCCCCCCGGACCTCCCCAGTGCCCGTCTCTTCTTCCCCGCCAGGTGCCTGTGCTTACAGGGGGCGTTCTGTCCTGCTAGGTCCGCTGTCCCGTATGGTCGGCACTAGATACATGTGGCTCGTCAAATTCTCTACATGAGTGGCACACGCTGAGATCTTACAGTTTGAGTTCTCTGCAGTCCCATGTGGCTAAGTGGCTGCTGGGTTGGACAATGTGAACGTAGCCCTTTCCCATCATGGCAGAGATGTGCGGGCTGCTGCAGGAGACCAGCATCCTCAAGCTCAGCGTGATTGACATCTGGGGCTGGACCATCCTCCCTGTCGGGACTGACCTGCATTGTAGGATGTGTAGCAGCATTCCTGGCCTCTGCTCACTAGATGCCAGGAGTGCCTCCCTGTCCTGCAACTGCAGTGTGATAACCAAACAAGACATAGCCAAGTGGTCCCAGGGTGGGGGGCACGGCCCACCCCCCGACACACAAATGCCGGAGAGCGAGCTTGTCCAACCTGTGTCTCTTAAAACATGCTGAGATTTTTTTGCTTTTTTTTTTTTTTTTTTAGCTCATCAGCTGTCGTTAGTGTGAGTGTATCTTACATGTGGCCCAAGACAGTTCTTCTTCCAGTGTGGCCCAGGGAAGCCACTAGGTTGGACGCCCCTGCTGTAGACTGTTTGCTTGACGTTGCTTTCAGTTTTTCTTTACGCTTTTCCCGGATCTTTCGTGTCAGCACTGACACTGTGGCCTCCTGGACTCTGCAATTCAGCAGGCGATTCAGCAAATATTGACTGAGCTCAGCCTGCTGATTGCACTGGGGCAGACACGACCATTTCTTTGGAGGCCAACTCCTTGTTACAGTAGTTACCTTTTCCGGAAACACTGTTGCCTTGGCCCTTCCCCATAACATTTGCTTTCCAAACCCTTGCGTTTCAGCCAGATTGTTTGCAGCCACTCACATGCCTGGTCAGTGGGCTACCCGTCATCAAAACCGGTAGAGTCAGAGCACAAGGAAATCCACTCTGGTTTTCCTTTGTTTAGATGGTCTAAGCTAGAAGCAGTGGAAACAGAATTCTAACTAGCATCACCTCTTAACTTAGCTGAAAAGCTGGTAGCAATCAACAGGTGAGAAAATTGTTTCACGTCTTCCTATTTTATCTGAAAAAATAACTTGAGAAATAGTAGCTACTAGTACTTGAATGCCTGTCACATACTAGGTACTGTCCTATCTATGCCTTTTCCACGGAAAATCCTTAATCCTCGTAGTAATTCAGCCAATCAGGTCTCGCTATTGTCATTTTACAGAGAGGAAAAGTGGGGGTCGTAGAAGATGGGTACCCCAAAGGCTCACAGCTGGCGTGGAGCAGGGCTGGGATTTGCACCAGGTCTTTCTGGCCTGAAAGCTGATGTTTCTTTCGCTGGTCACGGCGGTCCTGCTGGTTTGAAACTGTGGCTCTCGCTTGGTACTGCTTTTCCAGCCTCTCCGTGAATTTCTCACTCCCAGGGAGCCTGTCAGGTAGCCCGCCTCCCCAGCCTGTCTCGAATTTGGTGTCGGGGTTACTTTGCCCTGGCAGGTGGCAGCTTGGTTCTGTATGAAGAGACAACAGTAGCTGTCTGTGACACCAGGGTGACAGCTGCCACAGCATAGCTCTGGGCAGCTGCTCCTCTCAGACCTTGAGGGGCTGAAGTCCACCCACTAGACAGATGGGATGCGGTGGCAGCCCCGGGGGGGTGGGAGGGGTGGAGAGGCACAGGTTATAGATCCAGATGTTACAGGTCCAGATGCTGAGAAAGAGCCTGAGCCCAGGGACCACTGCTTCCGTTTGGGCAGATGGGGACGGGGGGCGGGGAACTTGGCTACTTACAACTTGGCCACCAAGCCCAAGGCTTTTACTGCAGGACAATAGTTCCCAAAATATGGGCTGACTATGGTTCTGGGCATTGTGGTGGGTGTTAAAGTCTAAGTGATTCATGGACAGGAACTAAATCACTTTGAGACAGGTAGTGAGACACTCACTTCCTTTTTCCATTTTCCTTCAATATTTCTGACCCTGTCGGGCCAGCTCTCTGACAGCAGATACTTGCTACGGCTTCACAATAAAGAAGGGAGAAGCTGCAAACAGGCAGACGCCTGAGGCTCAGGGCCGTTGCATCCTGCAGGGATTCTGCCACTTAGTTTGCGTTTCTTTGCATTGAGCCTGGCGTCACCCTTCTGCGGATGGCAGGTGATGCTGATGTTCTATTTACAGCGGTGGTGTGAGGTTACCTTTTGCTATACATTTATGTAAATGGACTTCTCAGCCTGGGCACTACTGGCATTTGGGGCCGGACCCTTCTCTGGTGGGGGCCGTCCTGTGCGTCGTAGGATGTTCAGCAGCCTCCCTGGCTTCCTCTACCCACAGGACGCCCGTCGCTAACCCCCAGTTGAGAATCGCTGATTTGCGGTATGCAAACGCAAGCAAAATCACCACGTTAGAAAGTAGAGGTAGGTGGACAGCTAGGGGTTTCGCGTGTGTCTGAGACGGCTGAAGTTCGGGACGCGTCAGTTGTGTGGTTCACTTACCGATGTCCATGCGTGTGTTCTTTGTCACTGACATCCGTGCAAGCGTCACGGGGAAGCAGGTGTCTTGAAAGGGATGCTCGAAGGCAGACTGTGCAACTTCCTGTCATGCTGGAAAGTCCTGAATCTGCACAGTCCAGCCCAGAGCCACCAGCCACGTGGGACCACCATGCAGCACTGAACACGAGGCTGGTGAGAATGAGGCCTGAGTTCTCGCCTTTTAATTAAACATGAACAGCCCCACGCGGTGGTCGCTCCCGTGTTGGACGGCACAGCTGTGCGAAAGCGTGGAGAAGGCAGGCTGCTAGAAGGCAGGATTTAAGACGCACACGGTGCCCGATAGAAGCTCAGCATTGAAGACACACTACACCAGTAGGAATGTGGCCTTCTGGAGGGTCCAGTCACGTAGCAGATGGGCCGGTCAGATGGAGGTTTGCAGCAGCAGTTAACGGAACTAAACTTGGCTTGAGCGAAGTAAAATAAAAGCACATTTTCTGATTCCTAAGACCAAAGCTCAGGGACTGGACGGACCCTCAAGGAGTTTTTCTGCAGGTGTTGCCGCTCACTTGCACGCAGAGACAGCGAGCATCTTGGACACACCTCGCGGCTCTTGATTTTGGAATGGGACCGTTGGGCACACACGGCAAGATCGCTGGGAATTCCACTTCACGGGTGTTCCCTGTTGCTTTAACCAGCCCCCTCTGGTGGGCCGCTGGGTTCTCTTCTGTTCATTCACCAGCTTTCCTCAGAAGCAGACAACCGTAGGAGCCCTCGTTCCACGATTATTATATCATAGGATGGGGAGAGAATGGCTGGTGGTCTGCAAACAGACAGCTGCTGCTTCCTGCCAAACGAACCCCCTGCCCCTCCCTGCGTCCTGCGTTCAGCCCATCAGCGTCCACTGATGGTCAGCGTGGGGGATTCGCACCCAAGCTCCGGGGTGGGGCTGGACTTCTCGAGGCCGCTGTGTGTGTGTCTGGCCTCCGGAGAGCTTAGGAAGGTCCCGACATGAATGAGTTGCCGGAAGTGGAACCTGCCCGTATCCGTGGAGCCACCACCCTCCACCCCGAGGGCCGGCCGGCTGGAATGAGGAGGTGCTATTTTTAAGAAACAGCATCGCGTTTCATCATGGAAACATTGAGCCGCCCTCGCAGGCAGCTTGCTGGCTTGCCAAGCATTAGCGTCCTGAGGCCCAGGGACTGTGCTTGCTCAGCCCTGCACCCCAGCTCACCCCACATCCCACCAGGTGCGGAGAAGGGAGCTCAGCTGCAGACGGTGGAGTTACAGACGCGTCTGGTCGGTTCACTTTAGCTGGAGGGTTGGTTCAGTCTCAGCAGCTGGCACGGCTGGCTTCCTCCCTCCAGCCTGTGCCTGCCTGGCAGCGCGGTGAGCTTGTCACTGCACCCGCCTTGTCTGTGGACTCTCCTGAAGGACCAGCTCCCTTTTGGGGTGCTCTCAGAGTTCCCTCGCCTCGAGGGTGACCTGGGAGTGGGTGTGACTACGGAGCGCCCTCTGGGGACACAGCCGATCCTGGCAGCACGGGGACCATCTGACAGTTATCTTGCTGGTCCCTGTCCAGGCCACCTTGAGCTCTGAGCCATTCCTCACGTGTGTGTTGCTAAAGAGAGCGGGGGTGGGGAGGGCTGTGGAGAGGAGATTCTGCCCCTCCTGTGCATAGTAATCTTGGCGGTCACCAGAAACCTTGACACCAGGGGGTGGTGGAAAGACACTAGGTTTAGAATTAAGACGGTCCTGGCTCGAGGCCAGACTCAGCTGTTTCTCCCATCTCAGCCACCTCGGTTGCTTCATTCATCTTCTCTCAGCTCTAGAATGTAAAAGTAACAGTACAGGTTGCCACAGGTTTACTTTTTCTCTTTAACTTAAATTTTAGCGTTTTATTTTTAAAAGATTTATTGTTTGAGAGAAGGTGAGAGAGAGAGAAGGGAGGAGGGCCCAGAGCAGTGTCCATAGTTGTACATCATTAGTGACGTGGTTTCCGCACAGGTGGGTGTGGGGCCGTGCGGGGCGGGAACCGATCTGGGGGCCTCCCGCCTGGGAGGGGAGAACCTTCCCTGCCATCCCTGGGGTTACCAGTAGCACCGCATTTCAGCGCATGGGTTTGCATGGGCCGGGGCCGGGATTTGATCCCTGGCCTTTGAGGTTGCAAGGCAAGCACTCAACCTCTTGAAACTATCCCGGCACCCCCAAATTTTACTATTCGAAAGATGAATTCTGCTTTTTGAAATAGTTTGAGCCTGGGGATAAAGCCTCTTTGTTTTGGACCACTGTTTCTTAGAAGCCTCGGCTCTGTTTTCCCATCTCCCTGAAGTCAAGCCCCAAATGCGTTTGTGGTCCTGATCCAGTCAGTGAAGGGGATTTAGGGAAAACAGTCTGAGAAGGTGGGCCATTGTGGGCGTGGCCTTGACGGTGTGGGCGTGTCTTTCCCACAGGTGCTGCGAATGGATGCGATGCTGCGGTGGAGGGGAGCCCAGGCCCCGCACGGTCTGGTTGGGGCACCCCGAGAAGAGAGACCAGAGGTATCCTCGAAATGTTATCAACAATCAGAAGTACAACTTCTTCACCTTTCTTCCTGGGGTATGTACGGGCAGGGACCGCACCTGTTTCTTCTTCCCACGCCCACTGTATGCAGGGGTGCCCGTCTTAGAAGATTGGGGTCCTGGGGCAGAATTTGTGACCACCCTGTGTGTTTTCCATGCTCCTTAACCCCTGGTGGTTCATCTTCCCTGGTCCTGAGCTCTCTAGGGAGCTGGTTGCTGTCTGCTCAGAATAACTTCATATTGAAGTGGGTATGTTTTGCCTAAGAGTGAAAGAGAACCTAGCATTGTAACCAAAACACCAAACAAGCAAGCAAAACCCGAGCAGTGCTTAAACATTCCCCCCATAATCTCAAAATACGTACTCAGGTATAGGAAAGTCGGGAAATAAGAGTATAGAGAAATGAAAAGAGATACATTTTATTTACTTTAAAGAAAGATACATTTTAATCCTGCCATCCAGAGACAGAGAACTTCTGTCAGCGTTTTTGCTAATGAGCGTTTCCATTTCGCTTGCTGTTTCACTCTGGAGTCACCTTAACTTACAGAGACCCATGGACACCTGCTCCTCAACTCTTCCCCCGACGTGCGCAAAGTCAGTACCTGCTTGTAGCCAACGTGGCCTCCGTGTGCTCTGGTCAGCTTTACAAGCAGAAGCAGCAATCAATTCCAGTGCTGGAAAGGAAAAAAAATGACTGTGTTTGATACATTGAGAGATAATCCAGAAACACACATACTTATGCTGTAGCTTAAGGTCAATTTGAGTAGTTTTTTAAGGTGATATTCACTATATTCATTGCTAGCGGGCTCAACCCACAACCACCTCCTACCCCCACCCAAAGGCTCAGTATCTTTTTATTTATTTTTATTGTTTTTTGACAGAGAGACAGACAGAGAGAATGGGAAGGGCCCAGAGCAGTCTTTATAGTTGACAGCATTAGTTTTCCATATAGTTTCACTCCACAGGCGGGCACAGGGCTGCACAGGGCAGGAACTGGGCCGGGGACCTCCCGCATAGGCCCCGGCAAGAACTGAACTGGGGGCACACCCCAGTTCAGCATATGGGTCCGCATGGGCCGGGGCCGGGATTTGATCCTTGGGCTCCGGGGCTGCAAAGCGAGCACTTAACCCGCTGAGCCATCCCAGCTTCTCCGGCTTGGTATCTTAAGTCAAGAAAAAGTTTATTTCTTGTTCTTGAAAGTTTGGACGAGGACTGGGCTACCGTCCTCCATCTGGTAGCTGCGCTGTCTGGAATACATGGTCACAGTGTCTCCATGACTGGACAAAAGCTATGACTGAACGGGGCCCCTTCACTGCCTTAGCCTCGAAGAGACGGGTCATTCCCCTTACTGCCCAGTGGCCAGCGAGTCCTGCGGTGTGACTGTCCCACCAGGGCCCATGGGACCAGTTGAAAGGTCCAGAACCCCGTACACAGGGTGGGATTCTACTATGTATTTTACGGTACTGAGACCAAATTGTGGAGATGACAATGTTCCTTGCCATTTTTGCTCATTCTTACAGCATAACCATTTTCCATTAAAACCCCTTTTAAAAACATTTCGAGTGACTTACCGAGACTTACAAAACAGTTTAAGGAATAAAACGTAACAGATGTAGTTGACTTCCCCAGCGTGCCCTCCCCGTCCCAGAGGTAACCACTGTCTTGAACTTGGTGTTTACAGTTTCCATATGGGTCAGTCGTTACATTTTACTTGGATGATACAGATGGTATTTCTTGTTGCATGTCTAGAGCTCTTGAAACTTCACGTGAAAGGTATTGTGCACTTTATGTTCTTCTGTAGGAAGGTTTTTAAACATGATTCACCTCCCACTAAACCTACCCAGCCTCCTCAGACCCACCTTGAATCCCTGCTTTTTCTTTTCTCTCAATATTCCAGGTGCTGTTCAACCAGTTCAAGTACTTTTTCAACCTCTATTTCTTACTCCTCGCCTGCTCCCAGTTTGTTCCTGAAATGCGACTTGGTGCGCTCTATACCTACTGGGTCCCCCTGGTGAGTACATCCGCGTTGTTTGTTCAGCGGCCTCAGAGGTTCGGGAACGGGCAGGCGGACCTTTGTCTCACTCACCTGAGCTTCTGGAATGGGAGAGTGGCCTTTCAAGGGAGAGGACGCCCCCAAGCCAACACATTAGGGGCCCCCAGGATTATTTTAAGGTTGAAGCTCCGTCTCATACATCACCAGGATCCAGCCGTCATAGAGCCTGTGCCATTCAGTCATCCTTCGGTCATTCAGTAGTTGAGCCGTGGCTGCCTGCTTACTGTGTGTTTGTTGCCTGGTTCTAGGCTCTGGGGACATGGTGGCAAGTGAACAAGATGACACCTTTACCTTTGTGGCGTGTGCTGTTTGAACTGTTTAAGGAGATCATGTTTTTCTCTTCACTCTGGTGTGGAGTTTTGCAGCCTGAAGGGTTGCCAAGGAAACGTTCGGTGCTTTAGTGTGTCCGAGCTGATGAGAATGCCTCTCCCTTCCTTGCTTTGTCTCCTGCTCTTCCTTCCTTGTCTTTGGCAAATGGTTATTGAGTCCCTACTGTGTGCTTGGTGCTGGGCATGGAGCAGTGAACAAACCAGACATGAATCCTAGGGTTTTCTTTTTTTTTAAAGATTTATTTATTGTTTTTGACAGAGAGAGAGAGAGAGAGAGATACAGAGACAGAGAGAAGGGGGAGGGCCCAGAACAGTCTCCATAGTTGCACGTCATTGGTTTTTCCACATAGTTTCATTCCACAGGTGGGCGCGGGGCTGCACAGGGCAGGACCTGGGCCGGGGTCTTGCCCCGGTGAGAACTGAACTGGGGGCACTCCCCCGTTCAGCACATGGGTCTGCACTGCCCGGGGCCGGGATTCGATCCTCAGTCTCTGGGGCTGCAAAGTGAGCGCCTAACCCACTGAGCCGTCCCGGCTTCCCCCCGAATCCTAGGGTTTTCTGTTCACAAATATTGTTACGTTTTGAATCGGGAGGCGACTGTAAAGGATGGAGACCCTCCTTAAAGGTACAAGGGGAACGTTTTTATTGGCGGTGGGCGGGGGTGATAAGGATTTGGTGCCTGGGCCTTTGTGGAGTGGAGAGGAGGGTGCCAGTTGCTGAGGGAACTGTGAGTGGGTGTCCACGCCCCATGATTGCCCCGGTATCAGACGGGTCATGCCAGCAGCCCCAGCCCTGAGGAGAGGCGGGGCTTTTTCTGTCTTCTGCACAAGCGTCGAAGCTGCTTCTGGAAGGTGAGAAGCTTCTCCCCTGCTCTGCGTCACCTGCGGAGGTGAGGCGGCTGGAGCAAACCTTCGTCAAGCCTCTTCCCTAGGACAGCAGACGTTCTGTCCACGTGCTGGTGTTGCACACGGAGTTGCTGAAGGCTCCAAACTCAGGGAGGCCGGACTGATGGAATCCAGGTTCCCGTCCAGAAGCAGAAGGTGCCGCCCCATGCCATCAGCCGTGAACGGACCTGGAGTGGCCAGACCCAAGAGTTAGGGACTTTGCAGTTTCATGTGAAATACCTTCATTTTAGTTTAGTTTTTTTTTTTTTAGGTCCACTGCTGTTTGCTACATACTTACATAAAGTCAAACCCTAAGCGACTTGTTTAAAAACAGTCAGTCTAGAATGTATATGAAACAGTTAGCGTCTTGCCTTTTATTGACCACCTTTATGAAGTGTAGCTATTTGGAAGGTAATACAGTCGCATGATTCAAGAAACAAAAAAGATGTCCCCCCCCGTGAAAAGTCTCCCATCCAGTTCTGCTCCCAAAACAGTCCTTCATTTCTCATCTGTCCTTCCCAAGTATGAACAACAAGCACAGTGAATAAACATCCTGGCCCTTTCCCTGCTTCCGTACCCGCCTTTTAGAGAAAAAGATAACAGGAAATACACGGTTCTGAACATCTTTCTAATTTTCTTTTTTTTTTTTTTCAATGTTGGTTGATACCGCATTTAAAAAATGTGACAGCACTGTGAATTGAACACACCCTTCTCCTGGGGTCTGTCTGAAGGCTGCCAGTTCGCAGTCTCCCCTCTGCTTGACGCTGTTGGGGGTCCCTGGCACCTCATCTCAGTGACTTTGAGCTCAGGACCCCCCCCACTGGGAGCCCCGCCTGCTCCGGACCCTCCCGCTCAAGTCCTAGGTTCTGCTCTCAAACCCAAATCTGCTGCTCTCAACTGCCTCACAGGGGCTTCTGGTTCGTTTCTCTTTTCCTTTTTTACTTGCAAGGGGCTCATGGTTATTGGAGAAAAATTTGAACAATGATCCACCCCCAAGTCCCCCCTCCAGACCACGTGTGTAGCCACCCCCGAGATACCCCGTTTATGTTTCTGGTCAGTTTGCGTCTCTTCTTATACGGGCCTTTTTATCTGTCTTGTGACGTGCCCGGTGTGAACTGCGTGCGTTACGCAAATGCGTCTGTGGTATAAATTGAGACCTCGGTGTCCACAGGGGGCCCGCAACAGGTTAGGTTATCGTTGGCATCTGTGGTGGGGAGGGGCCTTGAGCCACATTTTGCATAACTTTTTCGTTCTCTTACCTGAGATTCATGTAGAGATGACTAAGGGGAGGTGGAATTATATAGGAATTTACAAGCCTGAGAAAGGAGGTAGGAAAGAGATCAGTTCTGTTGAATTCTTCCAAAGGCGATTACTGGAGGGTCCTGTGTGGGCCTGGAGACACACCGGACAGACATGGGCCTGGAGACATACCGGACAGACATGGGCCCGGAGACGCACCGGACAGACGTGGGCCCGGAGACGCACCGGACAGACGTGGGGCCTGGAGACACACCGGACAGACATGGGCCCGGAGACACACCGGACAGACATGGGCCCGGAGACACGCCGGACAGACGTGGGCCCGGAGACGCGCCGGACAGACGTGGGGCCCGGAGACACACCGGACAGACATGGGCCCGGAGACACACCGGACAGACATGGGCCCGGAGACGCGCCGGGCAGACGTGGGCCCGGAGACGCGCCGGACAGACGTGGGCCCGGAGACGCGCCGGACAGACGTGGGCCCGGAGACGCACAGGACAGACGTGGGCCCGGAGACGCACAGGACAGACGTGGGCCCGGAGACGCACAGGACAGACGTGGGCCCGGAGACGCACAGGACAGACGTGGGCTCGGAGACGCGCCGGACAGACACGGGAAGGCTTCCTCACAGAGCCGAGGAGAACGAGGAAGTTGCTCGAGAGCATAGGCGGGTGTGAAGTGTTCTGGTCTCACAGACATGGGGACTCACTCTTGTCTTCGAGGAGTGGCCTTGGAATTTCAGAGGGGC
>PVKE010024269.1:0-23942 GCA_004027555.1 Craseonycteris thonglongyai | reverse complement strand
CTGTCCCCAAACTGCTCCTTCTCCCTCCCTCTCCCGCTCTCCCCTTTTTCCTCTAACCTTTGTGTGTTGTTCTGCGTTGTGTGGTTCTCTCAGTTGAGGGTGCTTCTCAGGGTTTCCCCTGTGGGTTCCTTTTTGTTCGTAAGTCCCTTCCCAGGTAGGTGTCTGGGTTCTCCTCTCATGCCACCATCTTGCTCTCTCCCTATTGTTTTTTTTGAGCATATTTTTATCTTAGAGGATGTAAGATTTCAGGAAGATATATAGTACTATGAATGTGTGCTTATGCTTTCCCAACATGTGTATTATTTAAATTCATTTTGTTGAAAATTTTAGCTGTTCAATCTGAGGAAGAAATCACCTTAAAACAATAAAAAAGCAGGGTGCTTATATTGTTTTATTTTTATTTTTGATTTTTAAAGATTTTCCTGGTTTCCTTACTTAACAGTATCTGTTGTCTACATTTTCTTATAGAAAAAAGATGTGCATTCCATTTCTGTTAGCTCTTTCATAAATTTCCAGAGGCTGTGAGTGAAATTTCTCTGTCAAATGTTCACATCTAACACAAGACTCAGCAACAAGATAATTAAGCCCCAAGATCTTTCTGTTTCATCATTTAAAAACTGCATTTGAGCAAAAAACTACTGCTCAATACTTTCTCATTGGATTTTATCTTTAGGACTTTTAGAATGAAGATATATTACTCATGAATGATTAAATGTGCAAAAGACTATAAAAAGCATGTTATTTTCTGTATAAATATCCAAGTGAGTATTATTTACATTATACTTAGAACCCCAACTTATGACTGGAATTGGCTTTGTATTTTCACAAAATTATTTTTTTTCTAATAAATTTCTTAACATTTACAATCATTAGTTTTAATATTTTTGGACATTTATATTTGTGAATAGATTTTTAAAAATAGATCTGAGGTAATGAGAATGAAAATTGTTAGGGACTGTGCACTCACTTATGATTAAATTGCAAGAATCAAATGTTTCATGACCTAACATGTACCCAGTAATAATGTGAAAAGCATAGCATATAAAATATAAAATTTAGAATCAAATCAGAAGGATAGAAGGGAGTTCAATGATATGTGAGTATGTTTCTAACATATTTTGTAATGACAATTAGATATCGGTAAGTATATTTAGCAGAAATTTTATGGCTTACTATAGCACGTTGGTTCTATCATTTAGAATATGGCTGAAATCACTTTGAGATGGCACCTTTTATTTTCTTTCTTTCTTCCATGTGACCATTTCTCTATCCCACACCTGTCATCACTTCACCTAACACTTAATCTTTGTATTTCATTCTTTCAGGACAAGTACATGGAATGGCAAGTGGCAAAACTAGTCTGTGTGACATTCTATTAACATTTCCAGATTCCACCTGAGAAAGAAGAGAGAAATAAAAATTTAAAACTAATGAACTAACTTTCAAAAATTTGCAAATAAAGGGTAACCTTAAAAGAGGTTCCTACTTGTTGGGACCCACAAGAGTAGAGATTACTTGTATTGTAAGGCCCTAACCATGGAGTAGTATCATTGTTCAGCTAGGTAGATAACACTAGGTTTCAGCCATTCCATGCTTGAGAAAAGTTTCAGTGTTTCAAGTGTGCTATAAAACCAGTAGAAAGTTGCCAATCTCGTAGAGGACAGAGATAATGAAAGATAGGGATGACTAAAGATAGGACATTTTCCATCCCAACAATCCCTACCCATTCTTGAACACTGTAAGCCTTAGATCCTTACTGCCCACTGCTGTCATGAGAAAAATAGCTATTTGAAGTTGCTGCCTTGACATTTTAGAGTATGACAACCCTGCTCACACCCAGAGTCAGGATCTCCTTGTAGTATTCTCACCTCAAGTTTCTGCTTTACATTTTCTGGGGAACCTTTTAAGATAACCACTTATAGTTGAGCGCTAAAAGAGTCAGTGACCTCCAACCCAACCACCTTATGAATGTAATGTGTTCACTACTCTGCTCTTTCTTCGCTCTTTGTTCATGACTTCGGACAGAGGACTTGCCATTCGTCCAGCTCATTGTGCTTTACCACCGCACTCCATGAGTGGGTCCTGTGATATATAAGTAATGCATATTGTGACTTTACTTCCTTTGTGTGAGTGTATTGAAATGATGACTCTAATCCAAACAACCCTGGGGACTTTATTTCTGCAAAGTGAGAGCTCAGATGCTGAGGGAGCTACCTGCCAATCCTGTGTTGGTAGACTGCTTTCTCGTTAAACAGGTCACAGTTTGCATATTCTTAATCTAATACTCCAGCTGCAGGCACCTCAATGCCACTGCTTTCTCTTCTTTTTTTTTTCTCAGAAATTGAAATTTCATAAAAAAAGCATTTTTCTCTTATGTACATAAAATAATATAATTTGTAAGTTATTAGAAATATGTCATAAATTATACAGAACATTCCTTAATTACAGTTCAATGCAACTTGGTACTTTTCTTTCTCTCTAAAAAATTAGAAATAACAAAAAAATAATAACATATGTAACTATATATATTTATTTATATGACACCACTGATTTCTCAAAAGTTATGTCTTTGAATCTATTGATGAAGCATGAGAGAGGAATTACATGTTCAAGTTGTCCATGCCATTACTTTATGTATAATTCATTTCATATAATCTAACTCTAGGAGCATCCTATGGCAAAAATGTAAATTTGAGTACTTTTGCTCAGTTAAATTTAGAGGAAATGGCATGCATAAGATCTGAAGTCAGAAGACCTCATCTCAAGTCCAGCCTCTATTGCTGTTAAATCCATGCTTTGTATAAGTCAGTGATCTTCTCAGAACCAGTTTCTGTACTTGAAAAAATTATCATAATGGTTCCAAAGTCTCTTGTTTGTTTTAAGAATCAAATGATTTAGTGAATAATTTATAAACTTTATTAAGTTATACTAAATAATCAGGAAGCCATATAAAACTGTAGAGAATTTCAATAATTAAAGACCTACTATTATAAGAACAAATATTCTTTTAAGACATTAGGAAGAAGAAAACTATACACAAATGTAAATGAATTCTGAAAAAAAATTTAATTAATAATATAGTGCATGCTATTTAAATTAAAATATTTACAATACTTATTTCTATTATGATTGAAATATGTATTTAGCATTTGTTTTATTGATATGATTTACATATTTTTAAAGATGTTTTATTGCTTTTTGAGAGAAGGTGAAAAAGAGAGAGAGAGAAGCGGGGAGGGCCCAGAGCAGTCTCCATAGTTTTACTTCATTAGCTGTGACATAGTTTTATTGCACACATATAGATGTGGGCACCACACAGTGTGGGAACCAAACTGGGGGCCTCCTACGTCAGAGGTGAGAACCTTCACCTCTATCTCAGCAGTTGCCAGTTGCACCACAGTTCAGCATATGGGTTCGCACTGGCCAGGGCCAGGATTTAATTTCAGAACCTCATGGTTGCAAGGCAAGGGTTCAACCTGTTGAGCTACCCCAGCATCTCTGATTTACATAATATTATGAGGTAAAAATTCAAAAAAGTTACAAAAAATATATTCTCACTTCATGAAAATTTAAAGAAGCCAAGTTATTATAGTTCCACCACATGGATATAATGTAGTATAAGAAACAATTTATACCAGTTGGTAAATTCATTGTTGTAATATCTGTGTATTAGCACTGAAAAGCTCAAAGTTAAAAAGAAATCCTAAGATCATAAGTAATGTTGTTAAGGAATTACATGTTAACCTACATTTTGGTGACTGACTATAACTGAAGGTTATCACATAAAACTATAGCTAACTATATTTGATATAATAGTTTAATCAAATAAGATGTTACAGGGAAGCCTGGATGGCTCAGTGGGTTGAGCGCTCACTTTACAACCCTGGGAACTGAGGATCGAATCCTGGCCCCAGCCCGTGTAGACCCATATGCTGAGCTGGGGAGTGCCCTCAGTTCAGTTCTCACCGGGGCGAGACCCCAGCCCAGTTCCTGCCCTGTGCAGCCCCAGACCAACCTGTGGAATGAAACTATGTGGAAAAACCAATGATGTGCAACTATGGAGACTGTTCTGGGCCCTCCCCCTTCTCTCTGTTTCTGTCTCTGTCTCTCTCTTTCTGTCAAAAACAATAAAAATAAATCTTAAAAAAAAATAAGATGTTACAAATGACTACTTAAATGAATAGTCAGTGATTTAAAAATAGTTATTATATGCTACATGGTACACTGTTTTATACAATATCAGATGTATATCCTGAATAAAAGTTTCCTTGAGTCATCATTGCTATTCATCTCTGAAACAGAACTTTTTTCTCTTAATTCAGCACTCAGCAGTACTGTGAACATATTGATCTGTAATCAACTGCTGACACAGTTATTTGGCTTAAGCCATATATTTACTGAACTGCAAACACAGCATTATGACAAGTATATATAAAACACTTTCATAGTACACACAAAAACTCATTGCAAACACTTTATCTAAGTGACAATTTTATCTGCAGTGTTCTTTTTTCAATTTGTTCAGTAAAGAGTGTGTATGTTAGTCACCATAAAAATAACCTATTGCTATAAATCATATCCTAAAACAAAATTAATTTTCTATTTCTTCATTTATAATAAGGATTTTAATATATTTTAAAAGCCTCTGAATAGTATATATTCAATTTAGTTTGATTGTAGAGGATTAGCATTTTGAATATTAATTATCAGCAATATCTAAAAATGGTGTAGCAACTATTTATACCTTTAAGCTTCATTAATTTAATTAACATTGTACAAATTGTTTCAGTTAAAATACTTTATAATGCATTTGATACATGGAGTCAGTTCTTCAGTATTTTATCATAGCACTAAGCAAATCTAATTTTCATTAACTTGAACAACTGTGATATCTTTAAGGGATTATACCTTTCTTACATTTGTCTTACTTTACAATGTGGTTATTTTCTAAGGCTCATAAATAGAGAGCTGCTATATATTATTTATACATACTATATCTATCATGTGCCAAGCACCATGCTTGCTGCTGAAAATTTTTAAAAAGTGATAATGTTTATACATCTAGTGCATGATGATTCTTATGATAACAATATGTATAAGAAACAATTTTGGTATAAAGAATACATTATTGGTTGTAGTTTTCTCTTGATGATCATAGAAGACATCCAAAAAGAAGAGATACAGATTTTAAGTTTTGCTTTAACTTCTGTTTGTAGGGTATAGAGAAGTACATTCTATAAAGCAAAAAATCAATGTATGAAATTATTGAATAAATGACGTTATTTTCAGAGTTTCCTGGTCCTATTCAAACATGTTTTCTGCTATCTGATGATGTTTGAAACTAAATTATATTACTGTAGAATTCTCTATAATATAATTGCACATAATTTCAAACAACACCTGGAAAATAGTATTCCAAAAAGTGCTTCTGAAGAATGACACTAAGTGCCACATAATTTTTAACATGATGCATGAGAAATATCAAAAAATATCCTAGAAAAAAAACACCCACCAGGCTAGATAATTACATATTTTAAAAAATGTCCTGGCCAGTGGCAGAAAAATATGGAAATATTTTGGAAGCCAGAACAGAATGAATCACAAATTCATAGACATGTGCAGTCACTGAACGTGGGATACTTGCAAATTTCTGCTGCCCTTGAAACTACGCTTAATGCATTGTACAGATAGTGTAGGATGTGTTTGCATGGTACAACAGAGGAAGCCTAGCCCTCAAGTAAATGACAAAACATCCAACAATTCTAATGGCTAACTACAATGACCTGAGTGACCTAAAATTTCAATGCATAGGTTGCAGTTCAAATGAACTCAATTTATAATTACTTCATGTAAAACAGTAAACTCAAGTAATTCTTTTGATATACAATGTATTTCCAGATGTCTATGAGGCAGTACCAAGTGATACATAATGAAAAATAAATTTTAATATTCATTTAAAGGTCAGCATGTGCAAAAATTAGAATGAATAAAAATTATAGGCATATAAGCACAGAGCAAAATTAAATTGCCAAAAAAGTAAAGATAATGCATCTGTTTATTGCTGAACATAAAACACACAAGTGCAATATGTTCTAGTAAATAGAAATAAATATCAAAATATGACAGTATAACACACTATCAAACAAGAGGCAAGGCAGAATTTTTAAAGCATCAAATAAACTTCTAGATCAGCGGTATCTAAACTTTTTGGCTTCCCTGGACCACACTGGAAGAAGAAAAATTGTCTTGGGCCACACATAGAATACACTAACACTAAAAGTAGCTGATGAGCTTACAAAAGGTTCCCAAAAAAATCTTATGATGTTTTAAGAAAGTTTATGAATTTGTGTTGGGCAGCATTCAAGCTGTCCGAGGCCACAGAAGCTCATGGGCTGCAGGCTGGACGAACTCATTCTGATATTAAAAATATGAGAAAGAAAATTAGACACTAAATGCATGGATTAAACTGGAGATCGATCATAAATGGAAATAAAATCAGTAAACCTGACAATAAAACTCAAAAAAATTAAACAGAATAATATAGAATGTAAAGAAAAAAATATAAAGTAGAAACTACAAAAGAGTGAGGAAAAGGCCTAGATATTAGAGAAATAGGATTTTAAATGTCTAATCGGATTTCTGGAAAATAGTATATAGAGACTTGGGAGGAAGTAGTATTCAAAAAAAATAGGGTGTATATATTTCAGAATTGTTAAATAACAAAATCAGGAAGCTCATACAACTCCAAGCAGGTTTAGACTAAAGAAAAACTCCTAAACCTGCTATGAATATTTTAAAATATAATGTAATTCAATGTCACTGAACTTAATTAGTGGGATAGAGTAGTGGAAGTGTAGATAACTTAAAGATGAAAATATATCTCACACAGTGATTTTGAAAAAAGCCACATATAATTATCTGACCATCATCAAAATGTATTAATGAAATGGATGGCATGTCTGAATAGGAAAGTCTTCCTTTAACCAAATAGTTGGAAATAGAGAAATAGTGTATATCTTTTCACCCTGTTTTTAATACAACATGCAAAATGGGAACTCTTGTAATTGCTAATACCCATTCAAGTAATAAGTTTGAAACAAAGTAAGATACCTGTTGGGGTGAGGTAGAGTGACAACTAGGATAATTAATCAGCCAGAAGTAATAACCGGAAAATTGTATGTACACTCACTGACTGCAGCCTGCTGGAAAATCTTGTGATTGTCCCTCATTATCCACTGATTGAATTCGATGCATTTTTAAGGTACATGCCATTTGAAAGGGATTTATTGGCTTATTACTAAGTTTTAATTGAAATATCCTCTATTACAGAAAAATATAACATATTTCAAGCTGAAATTACCCTCATGTCTGGGTTATGATACATTCCATTCCTATAGGATGAGAATGTGCAGATTTCTCTAAGTATAAATGATGTATTCAATGATGCATGACATTTGTACCATGGGAGAATCAGGGACTATATAATCTGGTGACTGTTGTGCCTTTTGTCTGGGTCAACATTAGATACCCCTTAGGAGTTACCTCATTATATGTAACCAAAGGGGCCCATTCCCATGATCAGTTATTGGAAGATGCCCAACAATGACTTTGGTTTACAAATGGCAGATCCAAAGTAGATAGATGGTACTTAACATGAAAAGCAATTTCATTGCAAACTGTTGATGTTTGCACTTTGAGTGGAAAGAGAAAACACAGATTCACACAATGTACATAATTAATATTGATGTTTCTTGAGGCATAAGAAGAACTAAATAATAACATCATAATCCTATGGATTTTTATGGTTCTTGGGGAGTAGGTACTAGTTGATGAAAATGTGAGGTACTTTGTTATGGTAAGCATGGAATTAAAAAGAGAAAATAAAGTAGAAATAGAAAAAGAAAAATCAAATTATCATCAGTTGATGGCCATTAAAATTTAGAACCAGATAGAGAGCAAGTGGATGCCTTCATTCACTGGAAGTTGTCCTATGAGGAAGAAATGCATCCATGGATAGAAAAAAATGCATCTCACAATTTCTTTCAGAAGTTCATAACGTAATTAACAATTATTCTGTTTATTAACATGATAATTTGGGAGTAAAACCAGCTTTTAGACTCCTACTAGACCTCGGTCAGACCACAACTGGCAGGAGGCCCACATAGAAAACCACTTCAGTACAACCAGGCAGTATAAACAACACAGGTTGCTGTGTCCACAAGAGATTCAGGATCCAGTTTTAAGTGCATCCTGGTTTTGACTTATTCCCAAATCCAGGAAAAAATTCATTATAGACAGGGACTACTTGTTTAAAAGGCAAAAAATACTAATGCAATTCAAACAAATGTATCTTGCAATGGTTTTAGTCCAACACATATGTGACAGCTTTTAGGTGTGTATTTCTGTTGTAATTGATAAGATTAGTTTCATTGATTTAACAAAATAAATAATAATTTTTGATGATCAAATATATTAGGAGATTGAATTACAAGCCCCAAAGGATATTTTTCTAGTAGAAGCTGATTGGCCAAAGCAGGAAGTAAAGTTAGATACCAGTAATGATCACTTACTTAATTGTCATACTGAAACAACTTTCCATAAAGTTCAAATTTCTGTAGTGCAAGGAAGTAAAAGAATAGTCACTTTGGGCCATGACTATAAAATCTCTTAGGCTTGAACATTTGTTTGGTAAACTTAAGTGCTTTCATAAAGTAATATCTGCACCTCATTGGAACATACAGACAATTACTTTGTGTTCTTTTATTTTATTCAGTAAATTGTGTAAAGAATGCAGAAGAAAATGATAGCCAGGAATTTAGAAACAGAGGATTCAAGATGATTATGTAAGGCAAAGTTAATTTACAGGTGGATTAGACAAGGTCCTGCTTATCTCTAGTGATTCTTAGAAGATTGGTGCTGAGTTTTGGTCAAGATAAGGACCAACTGGCTTATTAAAGGTATTTAATGAGCTGTTTAAAATTAAAAACTCCCATGGCAGCACCCAGGACAAGCTTGTTTATTGATAGCCTACATTTAATATGATGGATTAATACACTGGAAAAATAAGGCAGGCAAATTTAAAAAAATAATAAATTATAGATTAATAGGTACATAAAAATGCAAAGCTGCTGTAGTTCTGGTTTTCTATAACTTGTCAGAAGCTCAAGACAATAGTGCATATATTTTTCCAGTAATTATTTCATGTTCTATCTGCCCACCTAACCCTATCAGTACACAGACATTCTTCTTTGTTGTTGGTTTAGTACTTAATTGTATATAAGTAAGTGTTGTGTTGTTTTTAATTTCCCTTGAAAATAATGTGTAAACCAGCTTCCTTTTTATTATAGTGTATCTTTACTTTCTCCTTCTGCTTGCTTTGTTCATCTTGATTATTCAAATACATCAATCATTGGTACGTGAGGCCAACAATCACTTTCATGGGGATGTAGTCTTTTTTTTCACTAATTATATCCCTTTTCCCTTTGGCCTAATATCAGATTTATATCTGGGGATGGGATTGGAAATTCAAAATAGGCCATTCACTACCAAATCAAGAGATGAGTTTGAAACGATATTCAGTCTCCCTCCCTCCATCCCTTCCTCCCTCCCATCCTTTCTTCTTTTCTTTCTTCCTTTCTTTTTCCTTCCCTAATTCCTTTTTTCTTCCTTCTTTCCTTCTTAAAAATTCAATGTAATGAAAAATTATACACCTGGAACCCACGTAAATTTTACCAACCAATGTCACCCCAATAAATTGAACAATTAAATAAAAGAAAAAAAAAGAAAGAAAATCCAATCCACATAAATTATTCAGAAATTCAACCCTTGCATAAATACTGGAAATTCACTCTTTTCCCTGTGCATCCTGGGTGCACAAGAACTCTATATGAAAAGTATAGGCAGACACACACATGATTGGAGCAATATTGATACTCTAGAAATAATACCTCCTGAATACATGTTGTAAAAAGAGATATGACCAAAGGAAATTCATCACTAAAGAAAATATTAGGGAGAAGTTGGGATGGCTGAGCAGGTTAAGTGCTCGTTTTGCAGCCCTGGGGACCAAGGATCGAATCTTGGCCTGGCCTGTGTGGACCCATCTGCTGAACTTGGCTGTGCTTCCTATGTGGGAGGCCCCCAGTTTAGTTCTCATCCCACCCCCCCAATATGGCCCCTGGCTTGAGAGAGCGTGCCTCCCAGGTGGGAAGCCCCCAGCCCAGTTCCTGCCCTGCACAGCCCCCCATCCACCTGTGTGCAATGAAACCATGTCGAAAACTGAGGACGTGCAATTATGGAGACTGCACTGGGCCTTCCCTCTTCTTTCTGTCTCTCTCTCTCTTTGTCAAAAATAATAAAATAAATCTTAAAAGAAAAAATAAAATATTAGGGTGTAACTTGTTTCAGAGGTAGAAATACGTTATGTGCTACTGGTTATTGATATGACCTATGGGCTCTTACTTCACTTGGAAATACATTTTTTCCTCAGAGATTCAATGAAAACTGTGGTTTTTACTTTTGTTTGATTTTAAAACAAACTTTCATAAAATAAAATAATTCTAAAACCTAAGACAGTGACTAATTTTTTAATTAATACCTTTGAGGGTAGGCCATAGACTGTGTGGCTGATCTTGATCTTGGCTGGGTTCACAGCTGGCACGTATGATGGCTGGCATGTACGATGACTGGCTTTGTCTATGATGGTTTTGCTAAGATGCTTCATCTCTGCTTACTGCAGCACCTCATTCTCTAAAAGGCTGTTGTTGTTCAGATGACAGGTCAACCAGATTCCAGGAGGAATCCATGCATGGAAGGCCTCTTATAGCCCAAGCTCACTTAGTAAAATGTTGCATCCACTGTGTTTCAATTGTTAAATATCACAATGGAAGCCCAGATTTTAATAATGAGAACCTAAGTTCTCCTGGTAAGGTGAGAATTGCATGAGAAGGGTTCCACGTGTAGAGAAATTTATGGTTACTTTCACAATATACCATAAGGGTATATTCTGCTATTTCCAACAGTTTCTAAATGCATGTCAACTAAGTTAGATTGAATTTTTAAAAATTAGTATTTAGAATAGTACACTTAAAACCTATATAAATTTATTGTCACCCCAATACATTTAATAAAAATTAATATTTATATCATTTATAGTAATTGAAAAAATTCCTTTCTCATAACATTATTTTTATATTAAAATGTTATATGAAAATTATTTATGTATTCCTAGTAGCAATATATTCTCATTGTAGGGAAAAGTAAGTCCACATTATTTTGATCAAAATCTATAGCATAGTGTGAACATTGTTGTGCATTTGTTTTGCATTTAATGTTCATACATGGCTTTTGGGTCTCAGTAAAATTTTTGAGGGAGAAAGTAAAATTTTTATACATATACGTTTTTTTGAGTAGATGGTCTAGAGTCAATCAATTTCTTAAGTCTGCTGTACAAACAAGAATACATAAATATTACAGGGAATATTTTTACTCCTTAAAAACATATATTTTATTTCTATATGAGTTTATTCTTAATTTGCAAGTATGCTTTAGCTTTCACCCTATTTGGGTATATCCCATATTTAATTGATCATTGTGTGTTTGCAGTTACTAATACACTATTGACTGAATAAGGAGATTATTAAGAAATGTTTTAAAAGTTTGAAACAGGTATGACAGTAGCAAACTGATATTATGACTAGTATTATGTCTACACAAAAGGCATAATATTCTTGGCTTCTATCTGATGACATATCCTAGGTTTCTTTTACGCTAAAAGAATGATCAAGATCTGAAATGCATTACAGTCTTTAAAACTGTAAGGAATCAAAGCCTGATAGCAGATGGTGTTCCTGCTGAGGAATTCAAGGGCACTGATGAGATAATACTGAAATGACAGCAGAGTCTTTTTGCTCTACATATGTAATACTTGATATGAAGAGATTACAAAACTGCTGTTGGCATCATTAGCTTTGTGATAAAAAGGTGACTATTCAGACTGTATCTGTGCTTGTCTGCCAGTTATCTGAGAAATTGAGAAAGGGAGAACAGTGCAAATGAATTCAATGTATAATCCCTAAATTTAGATCTTAATTATATTTAAATACTATAATTTATTTAAGACACAGATTTTAGAAACTCTAACAAAACCATATAAAATTTTTAATGAGTAAAATCACATCAATAAAGAAAAAAGGGAGATTTATAAGACCATTATGAGTAATCTTATTCTGACTCATATTTTTAAAACAACAATGAAAATTAGTTAAATAATATGTTTGTGCTACCTACGTTTTTAAATATTTTCAAAACATTTATAGAATGTAGGGAATATACAGAAACATGGAGGATTTAAGAAACTTGAATGAATTAACTTTACTACACTTTAAGTATGTACTGAGATAGCAGTACTAAAGTAATTATAAATATTTAGTCTAACTTTACAAAAAAATACAAATAAGCTTCAAAGGTATGTTAGATTTTTTTTCCCACCAGTGAGTGTGAAAGACTACTGTTAAATATTTGGAAATTCTATGAACTCGTTAATTTTGTGTTGGACGCTTCCAGTTGACTTTGGCACAAGTACTTTTACCATAGAAATAATAAATGCCTCATATCAAGGTTACTTTTTCTGCTCTCAAGAAGGCAGTGCAACACTGCTTGAAAATAAATTTTTGTAATACATTACATGCCTTTTAACACATTTTTTCTGTCTCCACTAGTCCTCTCCTGGTTTTTGTAACAATTTTAATTTAAAAATTTGGAATTATGATTAAAAAGAATAATTTTCTTTTAAATTTTAACAATTATAACAAACATATGGATTAAAATATATTCTTTAATGTCAGGTGAAAGTATATGGAACTATACTTATGACAATTTAAATTTTTTTTACATCATTTTTTCCTAATGCTTCTGTAACAGTAATGATAGAGAACAAAATGACTTTTCACAAACTTTGTAACTAGAGAAACAAATTGTAGGAAAATTGACCATATGGTTACCATAAGAAAGGTATTATTTCTTACATTTAAAATGGAACAAAATAATATCATATTTTTGAAATATACTCCTGGTGAGAGGTATATCACTTCCATAAATTCATAAACTCTATAGACTCTAACTCATATAGTTTCATTGTTGCTGTTCACACAGATGTAAGAATTGTTTTCTGTTTTTTTTTAAGATTTATTTTATTGTTTTTTGACAGAGACAGAGAGAGACAGAGCCAGAGACAGAGAAAAGGGGGAGGGCCCAGAGCAGTCTCCATACTTGTATGTCATCAATTTTCAGCATGGTTTCATTCCACACAGGTGGGTGGGGGCCACACAGGGTGGGAACTGGGCTGGGGGCCTCCCACATGAGAGGCATGCCCCCTCAAGCCAGGGGTCAAACTAGGAGTGGGGGGCAAGAACCAAACTGGGGGCCTCCCACATGGAAAGCACACCTTAGCTCAGCATATGGGTCAGCACAGGCTGGGGCCAGGATTTGATCCTCAGTCCTCTGGGCTGCAAGCAGAGTGCTTAACCTGCTGAGCCATTCTGGCTTCCCCAAGAATTGTTTTCAGGTGTGCTTCTACCATGTACTCAGCAAGCTCAGTCAGTGTCATTGCACAAAAGTAAAGGGCATATATTATATAAACAAAACTATGGCTTATATTTTTATCTATAAAGACAAAATATATTATTCTTTCTTAATTGAAGATATTAACTTCCAATTTCATTTTTTGTAGTTATAAGCATTTTTGTTTCATTTATTTTTGAGACAGGTATGCTTAACTATGGTTTATTGAATTTTATTTTTTAATATAAATAATAATAGTGGTTATTTCTTAATTGTTGTCTTTTTTATTTCATGCATATTTAAATATATCCTTCCTTGATACTTCAGGTAGCTTAAAAACCTATACTATATACCATGTTGTTAAATTCAATTCTATAGAATGTGGGAATGTTAGAAATACATAAAAGGCACAATATGAATTGTAATTTGAAAAATATTTTAATAAGAATATGCATTATAAATATATTTTTGAAATTTGTTTTATGTTAGTATAGGAATTCAGATGTTAAAACGTTGTAGTATTTTGTGCAAATAGAAATAAAAAGAAATTTTGTGTTCTCCCCCACTCCCCTCCCCCCCCCAGAAAATTTCAGTAGCAATGATCTGAACATCAGATGAACTTATTTAATAGTTATTTGAGGGAGACCAATTTAACTTTCCAATATGATATATTTTCTGCCAGGATACTTGTATCTTATGTTTCAACCTAACAATACCATCCCTATTTTATTGCTCTTAGATTTCTTGTGATTTATTTTATCATGTTTTTTTGATTGAATATTTTTCTCTTCATATCTCTATGCTATGATGCATATATATCCTTCCAATAATATTATCTTAGTTTACCTAAGCTTCTGGCCATGTGTTATGATTTATTCTTCTTAGTTCTTATCTCACTCTGATATTCAGAATAGATTATATCTACTTCTTGATTTACAAAGAGATAACAACCTGGGAAAGCCATCATTAAGCTGAAAATAACATAAGTTGGAAATTCATTTAAGAAAACTAAGCTACCAGATATCATAGCTTAGCCTGAATGTTCTCAGGACACCATATCCAAAAAACATTAACAATATAGTATATAATAGAGTATTGGTTGTTTACCATCATAATTGCATGCCTGACTGGAAACTGTGGCTTCCTGCCATCACCCAGCATCCTGAGAGAGTATAATACCACATATCACAAGCCCAGGAAAAGATTCAAATTCAAAATTTGAGGTACTACTTCTACTGAATATATATTATATTGCTTTTGTGCCTTCGTAGAGTAAAAAAAAGTGTAAGTCCAACCATTGTAAGTTAGGGATATCTTGTATTCATTTTACTTTTAAGATCTCCCACTCGAGTATACTAACATCAAGGTATCACCAAATTATACCGGGTAGGTGTTTCTTGGTGGAGATAGAATACATAGTTCTCTATAATACCTTTTCATGAACAAATTACTTAATGTCCTTGCAAATAGTAGAAGGCCAATGTATATTTTTATATTTAGGTAAATTGTATTCTTCTAAAAAATAATTTTATTATTCTGAAACAATTCTTATTTTTGTCATATTTTTGTTCTCAAATGTGAAATATTTTTACTGCTGCTAGGTTAATCTGACCTCTAATGCACAATCCTTCCCTCCAGCAAACTTAAAACCACTGTTATATAAAGGAAGGAAAGTGATGATAGCAAAATACAATGATTCATATTTTTTTCTTAGAGCTGTGAGGCTCCCTCACTCTTATGGTGTATTTGAGAAGTCACCAAATGTAGAATCACAAGGTCCAGACCACACCAATTATGTACCACATCATCAGTCCTTGAAAAAAGCATGAAGAGAAGTGGTAGGACTCTCTCACTAAAGGTGAAGGCAGAGCCATACCTTACCCACTGAACAGCTAAGGGCTACCTTTCCAGAAGGCTAAGGGCAGGTGCTGCCTGTTGGTGGTGCTGCCCTGCCCATATAGTCCCATGCCTCCTACTCACTCTACCCACTGAAGTACCAACCTCCTGCCTCCCTCTCATTTTCTATCTTGGTCATCCAGACCATTTCCCCTGCAGGTAATCACACTCAAGGCCACTTGTATGTTGAGGCTAAGTACAGTAAAATGAAAAACCTGTTAAGTTGCTATTAATAAAACCCAATTGACTAAGAGCCACTTGTAGGTATGGCACAGATTGTTCTGTATCCCCAGTGGGGTGTGGGGCCTGCTCAATGACTGGCTTGTAGTGGGGAGTCTAGAGATGTTTATTGATTGAAATTGACTAAAGCAACCAACAAAATATCCTCAATGGAACAGTCAAGAGAGGAATAGAGAAAAGAAGCAAGAGTGAGGGGGAAGAGAGGAGAAGGAAGATGGGAAAGGAGAGGGCAGAGAAAGTAGCAAAGACATCATGAATGTGAATGGAGCAGATGAGGTAGGTTATCACATCTTCATAGAAGCATTTTAACATGCTTGTCTTTCTCAAAAGAGCCCTTATTTTTCTACAGTACTATTCCTCATCAGAAGAGAAAAATTTACTTTCAGAATTACTCAAAAAACACTCCAGTGGGAAAAACACAGTTAAATTATACGTTGATTTATTTTTTGTATCTTATCTAATGGTATAATTTTTGAAAAAGCACCTTCAGTTGATCAATAAATTATTTTAAATACTCTAATAAATATATGGCCCAATTACAGTTAGTGCAAAATATGTGCTCATTGATACAATATGAACAAAACGTCAATGGAAATTGAAATATTAGAAGTTTTAATGCATATATTTTAAGGTAAATAAATCACTTCCTGAGTGATTATTTTGTGTTTTGTCCATTTCTTTTGATTTAGAAATAATTACTAAAAATTTGTCTCTACTACCTAAGACCAGAATAACATTGCATTTTTTAAGTCTGTGAGATTTCCACATTTGTTCTCTGTGTTTTATTTATTGGGTGACAATAACATGCCAATATATGTGAACTTAATGGTGAAAGATTATTGTTATATAACCTCACTAAATGTCAATGAATACATTTTTTATTTGGAAGCATGCTGATGAAGGTTGTTTCTATGTAATTGCCCTAATTACAAATGATTGTTATCAATTAAAAAGAAGCAGATAAGAATATATTAAAATTTACACAGATTTACAATTTTAATTAACAAAATAATTGAATATATAGAAATATGTTATATATTAAGTGGGCTTACAAATATCCTGGAGGGGATATTCAATTTTATTAACCCTAGCTACTGTCTAGAATCTTCAGTCATCTATATTCTAAAATTTTACATCCCCTTATCTCCTTATTTCTTGAGTCCATTATAGTCAGTCTTTTGATTCTAAAACACAAGAGAATCATGTTAAGATGATCAACAATGCCCATCTTTCCAAATTCAATAACTGTTTCTTAGCTATTTCTGTTTTTCTCTCCATCTTGAAAAACGTCCTTTACTTGATTTTAGGGCAACACACATGCCTGCTCTACATGCCAACTCAATGGCCATTCTCTTTAAGGCCTTTTAAGTGCTGGAAGTCAGGGCTCAATCCATATGACTTGTCTATTCTGTCTTCATTAATTTCCTAGGTGATCTTACGTTTTTTTGTTCTTGTTGTTTGCTTGTTTCTTTGTTTTACAACTCTACCATCTACTTTTTATTTTCTAAAATTTTACTGTATTACTTATTTCTTGTTTCCACTTTAGGTAATTTTCTTTTGTTATATTTTTCCACTCCTTGTTGACTTTTTTGTTGTTATTTGTTTAAAAAAACATAGACAAAAGTCCATAAAACTATTTGTCATGTTTAACTTCACGTTTCTGGCCCAATTTTAGCTTTAATGTATTTTGTCAAAGTATTCTCAACTTTTCTATATTATTCCACATAAAATAGGCTTTCTTAACACAAATCTGAAGTAAAATGAGTACCGGTATGTAAAATGTAATGTTCTTTCCATCAATAAATATCTTTCAGGGCTATTTTGTTCTTACATTTTATATAGGGCTTTCCTTATTGTATACCATAAAATAATTAACTTATATTTATTTTTATTTTTTAATTTTATTTGTCTGTTTTTTTTGTTCTGTGTTCCCTGAATGTGCCAGCAGATTTCTTGGGTCATGCTTGTACAAGGAAGAACAAGTCTGCATTCAGGTGAATTCAGACTCCCGGAATCCTGCTGCTGCTACTTCAGCCTGAGGTTTTCTGCTTTGAGAGCTGCCTGAGGAAGTTATAGCAAACACCACTAACTTGAGATCTGTGCATCCGTGGAGACACTTTGAAACAGCCTTAGAAATGAGGTTTTCATTCACATTCTCTGAAAGTTATGGTAAAAACTATTTGTAAAACAGCATTTAAGTCAAATTGAAAAATATCTTTTTAATTTAGGGCTATAATTTATTTATAGTGTATTTTATTTAAATACCCTTAATTACAGAATATATGTGCATATACACACACACATATATACATATACAGGGTCTGACAGAAGTAACACTATGATGGAATGTTACCAGCTCATAAAAAAGAGGGCATTACTTCTGCAGAACCATGTTGTTATATATACCTGGATAATATACTGTAACATATAAATATATACACACACACATATAAAAACAGAAACATTATACTGTAATACAGATACATGCACACCTATATTTTGTGATGGCATATTGAACTTGAACTGTGAACATTTATATCATTAAAACGCTTGCATGAATATTATTGATTCATTTAGTAGTTGCCTTGTGGCACTCCTTATGTGTTAATCTTTTTTTTTTTTAAATGTCAGAAATTATCTTTCTGTTTGTGTTTAAACTATGTTATACACTCTACTATCAATTTATTATTGGAAATCAAAATAAAATGGTAAATTAGCATAAGTACTATTACTTTTGTATTGAAACATTTTACAGTGCAAATTTTATTTCATTTTTGAAACCACTCTTATGGATATAAACTGTTCTCACCTTTCATCTCTGTATTCAATTTTTGAAAAGCATGCACTTGCTTATTGCTCTGTGCACTTCAGGTGAACAGAGATTTGCTTATGCTATTGTTCAAAGTATAAGAACTCTTAATTGCATTAATATAAAACAAGAAATAATGTCTTGCTGAAATAGATTAACTTAGAATATAAAGCAAAGAAATCCATGTGATCTTTAGGTAACAATTAAAAAGCAAATAAAGTCACCATTAAAAGAAAATTACTAAATGCAAAGACACTATGACTTATCTAGCTCACATTAATTTGGCTCTAAGATTTAACAAAAATATATACAGTCCTAAATTATATATTAACTCCGAAATTTTATGGTCAAGAGTTGTAATTAATAATACATTGTTTATTTTCATTTGAAATTCACATAAAATTTGTAATAACTTGCAAATATAGTGCCACAAATATTCACACACCATTTTACATACATAATGATCATTGTAAATACTACAAAAACACATTTACCTGTATATTTTAACTGAAGTTATAATCAGGTTTCTCAGCCACGGTATAGTGAAATTATCACATTCTTAGAACAGCAATAGATTTTGAAAGTCAAGTAGTAAATTACAGTCTCAGGAAAATGCAAAGAGAGAATTGTGCACAGATAATCAGCAACATTTAGGTTCAATAAAGAAAAATGTGAGAGTCTAAAAAAAGAATAAATGTCAAAATGATGGGTAAGCTCCCTAGACGCCTACACAATTTCTATTTTTAGGTATACTTAAAGAGATAAAATGTTGCTAAGATTAAGTTTCTTTTTCAGGCAGCTGGATATTGCAAACCCTTCTGAAATACATTTTAGGATTTTAAGTGCAGTTTTCCTTATAATGCCAACTAGTATGGTCTCATACAGAATAGGCTTTTTATTAATTGGTGAATGAGAAGATTTTTTTTCTAGGAGATAGTTGGTTACTATATTTCTATGTGTCATTTTATTTATACTTGTTCTTTATTATAGATATCTGTCTCTTAGGCCTTACCTCTATTAACATAATTGAAAAGGAATTGAACAGCAATCAATAATAAGCTCTTTGGTAAATAACTTAGATTCCCATTTCAGTCTTTGTATTTCTAATACAACAATAATTTATTGAGCCAAAGTAAATTCTGCTACTGTTAGAATTTCTCATCTAATATTCCAAAGCCAAAACCACGTAGCAACTTTTAGAGAAGTCAAGTCAGTAAAACCCTCAAAATTAAAAAATGACTAATAGTAGCAGTTGGATTCAAGTGCCTAATCCCAAGAATGTAGAGAACATAAACCTGAAAATAAAGCTTTTAGCCCTGGCAGACAGAAGCTTTATTATGTTGGTGTCACCAGAAGAATATTTGCTCCCTTACATTTTCCTTAGCCTACACTTCAAAAAAATAAAAATAAAAATGAGTAAATCATGTTCACAGGTCAAAGACATACTTTCCCCAGCTTTCTACAGTGTGCACTGAAGAAATCCCTTCATCTTTTATAGTACTTCTAAACCACCATTCTTGTTTATGGAAGCATCTTCATTGTTTACGGAAGTATTCTTCAACTTGCCCTTTACTGTCCAAGTATTTTCTCCTTACCGGGTAAAAGAAAAACAACGCAAATAGCCTGAGAGAAAAAGAATAGGCAAATAATAATAACCAAGGTATTGTTTAACTTGAAGAAATAGTTTATATTACTTACATAAAAGCATTAAGATAACACATTATTTTATCTGTTGTATTATATTATCCTGATTGTTGGCCTGAGATATCAAATCCCTGAAGGCAGGAATTATTCCATGTGTTAATCTTTGTATAAATTCTCCAGACATTATTGGTGGTACAGATACAAAGACCCTAATGTGGTAGTGAGAACAGTAAACATGATGGTAATCATTTTATTACTATTATCTTAATTAACGTTATAATGATTATCATTGAATATTCTGATGTTAATAGTATCATATTAAGACTGACGTTATAAAGGCCAGGAAAATGAAATTTTCTGTGACATTCTTGAGGAAGTAAACAAAACAAAAAATAATAGATAGGTTATAAGTCAAAGTGAAATATTACTGAAACATGAGCTGGTAGTCTAATAGCCAGCTAGTTAAAGAATGAAAACAATCATTTTTAATTGTATATTGTTTTATGTATAAATAATATACATAACTCATTTTAGGCCAAAGATGGATCACAAATTAAATCAGTAAAGCATTTTAAATATAAAAATACTTTTAAAAATTATTTTCTAAAAATAGAAGTTTCTGTAGGGCAGCAAAGTTCATCAAATATTACCATTATAATTTTTTTTTAATTTTTTTTTTTGACAGAGAGAGAGAGATACAGAGACAGAGAGAGAACTGAACTGGGGGAACTCCCCAGTTTAGCATATGGGTCCACATGGTTCAGGGCCGGGACTCGATCCTCAGTCCCGGGGCTGCAAAGTGAGCGCTCAACCCACTGAGCCATCCCAGCTTCCCTACCATTACAATCTTGAATACCTTTTTAAAGATACTTTATAAACTCTACATGCTCATGAATACAAATTGTATTTATGAATTGAGAAAAAATCATGCTTTTCTATACGAAAACTTCTGGAAATAATTAATGTAGTTAATGTTAGAACCTTAAGAATTAGTCAAAAGAGGTTAAGATAAATGTAGAAAAAAAATGAGAAGATTTAACATATGTCTAAAGTATTTCTTAAAGGGATGAATTTATAGAATGAAAGAGGAGTCCTTTAAAGAGATAATGGACCTGGAAATATAGAGGAATCATCAGATTGAAGAATTATACCAAGTCCCAGACCTATAACTATATTCACCTAGACCGTAAAAATATCTCATAACCAAAATTTCACATAATATTTTTAAAGTTGTCCCCTTAAATATTCTAAACTCTAATCAAAACATATCAGTAGAGGTCATAGAAAAATGTGAATTGCACCTGTTCCTTCTCTTGGCTCCAATCATTTTGGCAGGTGAATCAACTGGTTTATGAAATACGTAATATTCCAACATTTTATTTTTTATGCAACTTTGCAACATTTCTTAAGGAACATAGTAGAATTATAGTCAAAAAGAGATATATAAAAAGTCATAAGTACTGATTGATAACAAATTGACACACTGCAGATAACTTCCACCATGAAATTGTTATAAATTATTCCTTTCTGGATTTAGTAATAAAACTTAGCTTTCAGTAGTCACTGAGGTTTTTGGAACATTAGATAAAAATCTCAGGACCTTGAAATCTCATTCACATATTCTACATTT
This sequence comes from Craseonycteris thonglongyai, assembly GCA_004027555.1. NCBI lineage: Eukaryota > Metazoa > Chordata > Mammalia > Chiroptera > Craseonycteridae > Craseonycteris > Craseonycteris thonglongyai. The sequence continues at coordinate 2,163 of PVKE010024269.1, read as the reverse complement.
TTAATTAAAAGACAGGAAAGAGATCATTTAGGATAAAGAAAAAATAAAAGAAGTACAGGCACAAACATCTTTTGCTTAGAGCCTCATTTTGAACAGAGAATTGTCTTCACCAATGTTTTAAGGTTTCCAAATATTTCTGTATTATGTTTCAATTAAATTTGCTTATCTACTGGTTGGTTATTATTGCAATGTAACAAATTACTTGGATACAGTGAATGCAGTCACTTTTTTTTCCCCCTGCTTTTGGAGGGGATTGTGGATGGTGGGTGTGGAACAAATGGGAGCAAAGACATATTTAGTGATAAAGTGTCAGAATAAGGTAGAGACCCTAAGTGATCACCAAATATTTCTGTGTCCCTTTATATTTTCTAGCATCCATCTCCATTAGTTTAAAGTCACCTAGATTCATGTAGCTAAAATGTATCACTTCCAGCTGAGACAATTAAAACCAAAATATCTGGCCTCTGTCATCTTTCTCCTGCGGTGCCTATGGGGACCGTGGGATGATAGAACCATAATTGTGAAATACCTGTACTCTGAAAGAACAATTACTGCATGGAATAAAGGTGGTTTGTAAAGTTATCTAAACAGTTTCCTCTAATGAGAAATACTCTATGGTTTTGCTATGCCACTGAGATCTTAGCATTTGTCTCTTATTGAAGTTCACATTAATTGTCCTGATTAATACAAACTTTAAAAGTATTGAATCTAAAAAACAAAATGCCCCAAATTTGTTCACATTTATAAAATATATATAAAAATTTGACTACAATTTAAGGTTTTAAGAGTGTTACCTTTATATATAGTCTACATATTCTTTCAAAATTTTACATATATCCTAAATTTTTGGCTACATTTATGATTATAAGTGTCCTTAAATTAAATATAAATATACTGTAAAGACTACAAATGAATTAAAAGCATACATGCATTGTCATTGAAATGTTTTATTCAATTATTTTTCAAATTTTATATACAACACTATATAATTCATGAATTGTCTGCTTAATATATTTCCTCCACTGAGTACAGTCATGTCCAAGAACTGTGGTCATGGCCCAGAACATGATATTCAGCGAGCTCCCTTGTGCTCCCTGCCCTCAAAGATAATAACTATCCTGATGTCTTAAAATTGCAAATCACATTTACTTCTTTGTATGCTTTATACATATAAAATAATGCAGTATGTGTTTTTTGTGCTTGGCTTCTTTTCCTTCCAAATGTAGTTGGGTAATGCATCCATATTTTTCCAGATAACTGTAGTTCATTGAATAACTAGATTTTACTTGCTTTATAAATATTTTTCTAGGCTAATCATAGGCACTGGGCGGAAACTAAAGAATGTCTTCAGTAGGGTTTAAAAGAGCAACTCAGTTATTTTCATGACTATTCAAATACTAACTATAATAATAACTATAAAAATAATCATAAACTTGTCTTAGTAATACTACTTCTTACTATTAGTTTAGACTTTCTAGAAAGGCTTTCTACATATTGTAGAATGCTATAAGGGGATAGTTTTCTCATTGTAGGAGAAGAGTGAAAAAAATAATGTAATAAGAAAAGAGTAAAAAAACCTCTGGTTCTACATTGGACATCAGAATTTTAGTATAAATTCAGGATTTTAAAACAGATACATATGTAAACATATGTGTGCTTTTATATAATATATTTATATATATGTATATGTACATGTATATATCATAATTCTATTTGCTGAAAGCACCTAGAAATGATGTCTTTCAGAAGGATAATAATAACAATGAGGGGAAGCCGGATGGCTCAGTGGGTTAAGAGCTCACTTTGCAGCCCCGGGGACCGAAGATCAAAACTCGGCCCCGGCCTGTGTGGACCCATCTGCTGAGCTGGGGAGTGCCCCCAGTTCGGTTCTAACCGGGGTTAGACCCCGGCCCAGTTCTTGTGCTGTATAGCCCAGAGCCCACCTGTGGAATGAAACTATGGGGAAAAACTAATGATGTGCAACTATGGAGACTGTTCTGGGCCCTCCCCCTTCTCTGTCTGTGTCTGTGTCTGTGTCTCTCTCTTCCTCTGTCAAAAACAATAAAATAGGGGAAAGCCGGGACGGCTCAGCGGGTTGAGCGCTCGCTTTGAGGCCATGAGGACCGAGGATCGAATCCCGGCTCCGGCCCAGGCAGGACCCAC